>JAOYFF010000046.1:498380-515437 GCA_025773925.1 Cryptomyrus ogoouensis
AGAAGAGTGGCAGCTGTTATAGGGGACCAGCTCCATATTGATGCCTATGGATTTAGAATGGGACGTCATAAAAGTTCTTGTGGGTCTCCCAATACTTTTGTCCACATAGTGTATATATTACATTTATAAATAAGAATAATTACACAAAATTAAAACTGATTAAAAAAAACAAAATCATATATCATGGTGATATCACTTACACCTAATTGAGTTTACAAATATTGTTTAGGAGGGGGGTGATCCTTTATTAATCTCTGTATGTCGTTTTTGATTTGTTATAATTCTTCAGAACTGTAGCTGTGATATCTTTCACTTGGATGTTATATGTTGCATTGAGTAAGTAAAGCTGAGGAGAAATATTTTTTGTGTGTGTTTTCATTTCAGGCTGTAAAGTAAAAAAAATGGGAATATTTCGAAGGAGGTGATTGTTTTCTATACCCACTGTACATCAAATTAAAATGTTTATGTGCAGGCAGAAAAAAGAAACAGCACATCTGCAGCACAGTGATTTGGATCTATATTCATCTACGTTCTGGACTTTTACTCTCTGCAGCTGAATTAACCAACTATGGACATTATACATATATGGGTGTGTGTTCTGTTCTGTTATACATTTCGTCTCATTGTCATCGGAAATGTCCAGCGAGAGTCACGGTACTACGGTAGCCACGTGACGGCTGAGGACGTTCTGCCTATTCCAGCTTTTATCTCCTCCATCCCGTTTTACTCCCTTTCGATATCAACGTTGGTATGTATTTTAGTTGATTAGCAATACACCTGTTATATGTGAACGATTTTTCTGTGAATAGAATTTCTATTGCATTTTGTTGCGTTTGTTACCGATTACGTGCTGTAATTTGGCCAAGCCTTATTTTTTTTAGGCATCGTTGATGTCTATTAATCGAAGCTCGGTTGTTGAGTAGAATCATTATAGATTATATTATCTTCTTCATACGTATTTATGTGTTGTTATAGATAGATATGAATGTCTTATATAAAATTAAAACTTTTGTTATAACTGAACCTTATTACAATGTGCATTTAATTATTTGTATGTTCTGTTTCTTTTTTAGTTTCACCCTTTAGATGAATAAACGGTTTTTAGACGCTCTTGGTTTGTTGACCGTGGAAGGCGTTTAGCTGCCTGTCGGTTTGCACCACGTGACACGGTGCAGTGAGGACTGAACAATATCGTTCTGGAAAGCATATATGAAATTAAGCATGTTTATAGATATAGATGGTTTTAACAAATATTTTAATTATTATATTAACGCCAAATGTTGGAACATTCATATTTGAAACAGTGAGTCTTTTAGAAACCAGCAAAATGCAACTAGACTGACAGTTTCTTTGTCCAATCACGTGCCGCTATTTTCATGCGCGCAGCACATCGCTCTCCAGCGGTTCCGGAGAGGCACCTTCAAAGGTTTATTGTCGTGTAATATCAGCAATGGAATTCTTGCCTTCACAAAACATTTACGACATCATGGATGTAACTAAAAGACAGCAAATTAGTGTAATAATAAAAGTAACAGTAAATAGTGATAAATAGGACTATTAAACATAATCGAGTGACTGAATGACAGTGTGCCTGCAGTACAACACGAAATCATCGACTGCTGAGTTTCGTGCAGGTGGGTTAGTGGATGAAGGAATCCATCTAGTATTTAGCATTCAGGTGTCACAGCGTTAGAAGTGTTTATCCCAACTTCTAATTCTAAATCAGAAATTGGAATATCATCTGCAAGACTTGCAGAGGCTGGAATGACTTTGATAACTGTCTTGGCCTTCTGCACAGACCTCTGTGTAAATGTCCTCTAGACTGCACCCAGTGATAGTCTATGGCAGTGTTTCACAATATGGTCCTGTGGGACCTACAGCTGGTTCATGTTATTGCTCCCTCCCAGCTCCCGGACTGGGATTGTCTGTGGATCCCCGAGGACCAGATTGGGAAACACTTGTCTCTGGTGGTACAGCTGCCATACCAGGCAGTAATGAAGCAAGTTAGGATGTTTTCAAAGGTGCACTGGTGGAAGATAGTGAACATGTAGCAGGCCACACCAAATTTATTAAGCCTCCTGAGGAAGAAAAGGTGTTGATTTATCTTTATGTCATAATGTTAGTGTGTAGATTAGACCAGTCAGTCTGGTGTGCACACCAAGAGAATCATGATTTATTTTAATGAGTTTATTTTTTAGAGTTTGTTCAACTAAACGATTTGCTCATGATCCAGTTCACTGATATCATTCAGTGAACGACTGAAGAAATCGGTGCGGTGACCAAAATCATTTCCTTCACTTCAAAGTCTCGTTCAAAAAGAACAAATCATTCAAGAATGACACAACTCTTTTTGCACAGAACTAAGGATGCGAGGGTAGAGAGGAATCAGAGATCAGGTTTAAAGTTAAGAGAGATAAGCACACATCTATTCCTGCTACCAGAAATTTTAAAAGCAGTACTACTAAAATCTGAGTCAGATGCTTTGTGGCATGTCTGCTCTCATTGCAATGTTTGAAATCCCAACAATGTCCAACAGAGGTTGGTCGCACCCGACCTTCTGTTGGCCATTTGTGAAGGTTCGGGTGGGGGATCTGTCTCCCTGTTCTCAGGTTGCTTGTGGTTCTGCCTGCAGAGCCAAAACGCTGACTTCCTTAACAGCTGAGCGGCATTTCAAAGCTCTTTATGGCTAGCAGAAGCAGATTCCTTGGATTTCCCCTACCAGGCCAACCCCTGCATTCCTCAGCCTTGGACCATGTGAACAATGGCCCAGGAAGGGGGCACATTCATCTCACAGGGAATGCATAAATTATGGTGCCACTGGATTACTCCACCTGAAATTGTAGTTATACCACAATTTCCTGACACCACCCATAGTTGATCATTCGTCAATAACTGTATTTCAAATGGCTAATGATCCTAATGACCTATAATCATAATAAAGCCATCTACAATTACACAGTTAAGGCTGCAACATGTACATTGTAATTTATGATAAATAGATACTATGTACATCATTATAGTTAATATGTAAATATTTAAAATATTGATGTAATTTTCCAAAAGCTGTTCCTGGAATCATCATATAAATGTATGTTAATCCCCTAAAGATGTATTTATATCTCCCAGTATTTACTTTATTAGCAGAAGACCTTGAAATGTCCATAATTTCTGCCTGGTGTCTATGTTTACTGTAGAAGCAGTTATGAAAATTGTTTTTAAGAAATAAAGTAGCCAGACTGCTGTGAAATATATGTGTATGTTACACCCCCAATAGGAAGTGACAACACACCCACAGGAAGTGACAACACCAAGGAACAGTTGCATCAGACATTTATAGAGTTTGATAAATACGATGCAATATTTGTTTTTTCACCTTTTGGTAGTTACAGCTATGCCGTTACAAACTTGGCCTTTGGGGGGGTGGGGCTGCATTTTTCATATCAACACGTGAAGTTGTCAGACCGGGGTTGCTAATGACACACTTCTCTGCTCTTCCTACAAGCCCCTGATCACATGACCCTTCTCCCAGTGCGCCAGTCGAAGAGCAAATTTCCGATTCTCTCTCAGTCCATGGGATATGTTTTGGAGAAGATTTCTGTGGACTTACTTAGATGTGGACATTTAATGAAAGTTCTTCATTCGACTATATGAAGACTGAGTGATTTTTGGTTCCCAATACTGTAATATATAGTAAGAAAGTCTGACTTTAGGTCTCTCAAATGATAAAAAAAAATGGATGGAGTGAGTTTTGGCGATTTGCTCTTCCATTGTCACATGCAGAACATTCAACTAGTTATTAGTCTCAACGATTGTAACACAGACCATTTAGTTTTAGGTCGGTCGAAGTTTTCTTTGTTCATTTAACCAAGTGATGTATGTCCCACCCTAAAGTTTTAAAATAAACCCCTCTGAATGAAAAGGAAGTCCTGACAGACTGTATGAACTTAGTCAATATTCACCGGTGTGTATGTATGTTATAAAGCATTTTGCAAGGACAAGAAAATAGCATTGCTCCAGTATTCTCACCTGCACACACTCATGTATAAAATATATGAAACACACAAATTTCATGAAAATGTTAACCAGTTCTGGTCAGCAGAGAAACTATCCTGGGGGTAAGTGCAGATCCAGCCTACTTTGGGTTTGGTTTGGCTGCTATCATTTGCTTGGACAGAAACTGTCTCCATAATGATTTATTTAACATACAGTGTTGTGTAGATTAACAGCCACCAAAGAAACTCGGATCTGGTCTCTTCTCATTAGTAGTGGGTGGAAGGTACCCTTAGACCTTCTGAGATTTCACAAACATTAGATCCTGAAACAGAGGGATGGCGTGGCTGTGCCAGTCCAGTAGCACACTGTGAATGACAGATACACCTGAGCAGCGGTGGAAAGTTCAGGTCCAGAAAGTAAAAATCCAGACCAAGATTTTGTTTCAACCAACCAGTTGAGTACTCTGTGACTGTGACTCTTCATACTCAACTGGTTGGTTGAAACAAAACCTTGGCCTGGATTTGTACTTTCTTGACCGGAATTTTCCACCCCTGCAACTGAGTGTTCCAATCCCTCCAGACGGGAAGTCCAGAACGTCCCTTCTTCACCAGTCAGCTGACAGATACAGTATTAACCAAGGCAGATGATATGAGATGTGCAACGTCATGAAAGTTACACGTGTAGCTCATCCAGTCATCAAACAAAACACAACAATAGAATAGGAATACCTTTGCTATAAATACAATAAATAAAAGAGAATGAATAAGTCCCTCATCTGCCACACCCAATTCCATATTCAGGATACAGAGGGCAGGGGTGTGAGTTGGTGCTGGGGAGGGCCACTCCACACTATAGTTGATATGGGACAGACTCTAAGGGAGATGAACTCCTTAATGCTGTCATTCCTCCAAAGGTCCAGGTACAATACTGTGCCGAAGTCTTAGGAAGTCAAAGGAGATATTTAAAGCTATTTATCTGGGTAGTAAGTATATATGTGCTCGGTACAAAAGACATTATCTAACATTATAATATATAAAATTTAAGAGTAACACATTAAAAACTCAATAGAATTCTCCAAAAAGTTACTGATATCTCGCTGGACGGCTAGATGAACACGGCTTCAGTTTCCAAACCTCTCCTCAGGCGCACCTCAGTCACTCCATGTATTTGTTAAATTTCATCACCAGCTCAATTAATTAATACAAGTAACTGAATGAGATACTGATTTGCCATATCAGGCGCACTAGTGGTAGAGTCAAGAAATACATGGGTGTGTTGGACGGTCACTGCAAGTACTGGGGTGACTTTAGGAGAGGTTTTGCAGTGGCTAAGTTGACATACTTCGACAGACATATCATAATAGTTTTACACCAACATAAAGATCATTTAAACACCATTTTCATTGACTCCCTAAGATTTTTGCACAGTGCTGTATTAGTCCCACGTCCCAAGAACTGACTCTATTTAACAAAGTGGGCTGACTGGGGGAACTAGAGATGGGGCAGTGAAACTGGAGTTAAGGGTACATATTTAGGCTTGTATCTCTTCCTAATTAAGAACTGTTAATTTGATATTTGCAGACCACTAAGTCACTCAGTGATGCAGCCTGAGTTGACAAAGCTGTCAATGGACTTTCGTATAAGATGCTGGACCTGGAGTTCAGAACTTATGAGTCTGTGTCATGTGATGTGTTTGCCCCCCTCTCACCCTCTCACCCCCCCTTGACGTCCATCCTCAGGCCGGTGCCTGAGAGATGAAGCGGATCCTCTGGGAATAGACCAAGTCGATCAAGTAGAAGATCAAGTTGACGTAGGTGAAGACGGCCACCACCACCCTGCTGTCCCACCCGCATTTTCCTCGTATGCATTCCGGGGGCCGTCTGGGGTGCCCGTACCTCAGGTCGAAGCAGAAGATGGGCCAGATCACGGCAACGCTAATGTAGAGCAGCACGGCGAAGAAGGTGTAGATCACCACAAAGCGGTCGAAGGAAAATCGCACCCACGAGGTTTTCCCGGAGACGGTCAGGACCACCACCACCACCGTCACGGAGAAACACAGGCTGTAGATCGCCACACAATATTGGGTGGCGACATAGCGGTTAAACCCGCCATCATTGGCCAGGGCCCCGAAGATGATGCAGGCCACGAAACCTTGGGCGATCTTCAGCAGGCCAGACACGGTGGACATGTATCCCACCACATGGCCCGGCTTGGCTCGAGTGAGCAGGACCTCAGCAGCATAGGCGAAGGAGCAGATACTGGAGCAGACGGTGACGGCGATCCGGTAGTTGCGCTCCTCGCAGCGGAGTTCGGTACAGACAGCCTGCACGAAGTACACCGGGTAGATCACGGAGGCAGTGATGTACATGAGCGTGGCCAGCATGGCGAAGGCCACCGTGAAGTTGTCCCAGGAGATGGGCATGCAGCCGTGTAGCCGCGTGACGTCCATCGTGAAGATCACCAGGGAGACAGCGAAGCAGAAGCACCACACGAACATGCAGAACGTCCCGTAGCTGGCGCTGAATCCTGCCTGGTGTGCCACCAGACTCATGGTGGTGCAGCCCAGGCCGATCTGGATCATCCGCATGATCCCCAGCGCCGACAGCACTGCCGATTTGTTCAGGTACTGTTCTCCGTGGGCATCCATGACCAAGAATCTCTCACTGCTATGACGGCTCTACCCGCTCCCTTGGCAAATCCTGGGCTTATTCTCCCGAATGGGTGTCACAGGACCCCTCCCAGAGCCCCACCTGCTTTTTATATAGATGGGTCTAATTACAAATCCAAGCCACGACTCCCTGGTGCGTTTCTTTGTAATTAAGACAGTATGTCTGAGGTTCGAATTACAGATGCTGTTTCTCCTGTGGAATCCAGCAAACGGCACGGTACGTCAATGTTCCTGCAAGCCTGTGCTTAAGCACGCCAGAAAAGATTTATTTCAAGGCCCATTCCGAGTTCCTGTGCCAGACATGACACGTCACTAGAGAATCAGCGGATGAAATATTACCTGGGTAAACAATATCCTTCTTACCACTTACTACAATCTAACCTAAGCAAATGTGTACATATATATTCACAGATATTTAATATAGGGAGATATATTCATCTAAAATACAATACATGCTCTATTTTTAAAGGCAATGGCATGTTTTTTGTTTTGCATATAGTACCTTTAAGATCCTGCACTGCAGTGCTGATCCAGGAATGGGGTCGTCGCACTGTATCGCTGTGGACGGTGCTGGGTGGACGAAGGCCACTAGAACACACACGGCGGCCAGTCCTGTCGATGGTGCTGTGCTGTGTCTGAGGTTCTAGCCAGAAGAAACCAGAATCACGCTGTGGCAGTGTCCGTATTGTCCTGGTTGCAGTACTTGGGCGATCCAGGAGCTCTCTCTCTCTCCTTCTCTCTCCCTCTCTCTCTCTCTCCCTCCCTCTCTCGCTCTCTCCTGTCTCTCTCTCCGTCCTTTTCCTGCCTGATCCGTGCTCTTCTCCCCGTGGCTGTGTGACTTTCGCAGTCTGTCAGGGAATGTTATTTAAGCGGTCGGCAGCATGCCGAGCTCAGGGCCACCAGGGCACTATAAATAGGAGGGTCTCGTGTGCCGCAGTGGAGCGGGGATGGGAGGTGCCGTCTCAGCACAGAGCCTGGGCGTGGGGGAGGCACGTTTCTGGGGGAGCTGGGGGGGTCCTGCTCGCCTCACTGCTGTTTTTCTGGGAGTAATGAAAGGGGAGAGGAGCAGAAAAGGGGCAGATTTTGGTCAGAGTTGGGAAAGAAAATGACAGGCTGTGCTTTTGGGTTAATTACACATTGGGGGCTGTGACTTTTAGAGCAGGGTGGGGCGGAGGTCCCGGACTAACAGAGTGCTCAGTGTTTCCCAAAACAGGACTCAGTTATTTTACCATCCCTTACAAGCGTTTCTCCGTACCAAAGTCACTTTTGCAATTCTACATGCTAATTGTATATTCTGTAACATATTTTTATAAACGAAAAAGAAACTCAAGCTTCTTTAGTAAATTTACATATTTACTACATTCATATTTATATGAATTGTGTTTTAACAGAGAAGTGATTCTTTGAAAAATGTAAATATTTTGTAATCGCATGTTTTTTGTAGCGAACAATACATTTTTCAGAGACTGCCATTAAAATCCACCCTGACTCTTCTGGCCAGAAGTTCTCACCCAGACCTAATCTAATGTCTTCTCTGGTGTTACACCTGTGAAAATGGTCTTTTAGCCTCATCCAATTTTGGCAGTCTGCAGGAAAAATTTCTAGGCATTCGTGGCATCCAGTAAGGACACTTGGGCACACATTTGTCGTCCTCTTACTGTCACTCTTCTTCTACAGTAGAAACTTCTGTTTAGCTGAAACAGGAATCAACTGTGTCTGCTTTTATTTTTATTGCATTTTATGATATATATTTTTCCATAGATTTTCAACATATTTCAACATTGTCACTGGAGAAATGTAGCAAGTTGGAATAATACAGTTTAGAATGTAGTTTTAAGCTTTGAAAACAGTGTAAACGTGCAAAATTGGCTCTAAATACATACATTTTTGCTGGTGGATGAGTTTGATTGAGAATTGCATTGAATGCATTTTCTGTCACAGCAATGAAAATAGACCCACAGTTTAGGTCACCTAGACCACTGTTGTGTTGACTGTGTGATGAGTTTTAAGAAAGTTGACAATGAAATGCTTGTCAGCTTCGATGGGCACGATTCACCTGCCTTCTTATACTTGCAGTAGCACATTTACTCAGCTAGCAATTGTAAACAGCCAAAGACCCCTAACCTTGTTTACTGCCGCTGGGACGTCGTGAATGTCACAGCGTGACAACTCGGTGATGAGGTGTAGCATTATCAGCAGAAGATGGGCATGATGAGGTATGGGGGAGGATTCAGAAGAAGCTCAGCCATTGGCCAGATTGCCCTGGCTGTGAGTTTAATGCAAGTTTAACAACATGTTCACATTTAATGTAGGCACGTTATTAGTTGACTGAACAATTAATTTATCCGTTACATTTTTACAAAATTGTGCCTACCTAAATTGATTAGCACAGCACCATAGAATAAAGTTGCTGTGGATAATACAATGATTTTATTTCCAAAACTCCCATTTTGTGTTGGTTTTGAGATGAGACCACCAACGACGTAAAGTCAGGCTTCCTCATCGTATGTTACAGTACTGGGAACTAAAATTCACTCTGTCCTCTTGTAATCCAACTTTCATTAAGTTTTCCAAAAGTAGCCAAGTCCACAGAAATAGTACTTACTCATTGGAACTGAGTGAGTTTTGGAAACTTGTTCTTCAGTTGTGACCTGTTCTGAGAGTAATTCTCTAATCCTCTTGGAAAGTGGATTTGGTTTTAGATACAGTTCTTGGAATTAATTATAAATATCAATGGATTAATCAATTGGGGAAATAGCAAACGTGAGATATTTATCTTTTAGTAAGATATGATTTGATATGAGATCTTAATCATATGTATTTTCATATTTTATTGAAAAATATGATGTAGCTGTTATGGGTTACATCTCAGAAACTTTCCACTCTTTTCATGTAGCTCTTTTTCCTGCTAGCCAACTCACCTGTTGCTAATAATATAAGTTTTAAGTTTTAATATAACCGTAATCCATATGTGCACAAATGTGATCCATTCCCAAGACTTTTACAAAAAAATTTGTAAATTTTCTGCACTAGACAAAAGTGTTTTTTAAAATATGTCACTGTAATAAATGCATTGATTTTTCAAACATCTGTTTTTATCATTTATGTTCCCACTGCTTATCCAGGTTATTGTGGGTCAGGAGCCCGTCTCAGGCTGCACAGGACAGGGGTGACACCCTGGACAGGATGTCCATTCATTACAGGGCTCATATGCAACCAACCATACACTGCAGCCAGCTTAGAAGTGCCAATTAACTGAACTTCACTTTTCGGGGAAAACTGTACCCGCCCTCCCCTGCCCCCGAAACACACACACACACACACACACACACACACACACACACACACACATACACACACACACGCAAAGGTTGGATTCTCCCAAGCCTGGAGGGAGAAGGTAAGAGTGCTGACTTCTGAACCACCCTTTTTGCTCAATGTGTTTTCATGATAATTACATTTCTGTAATCTAATATGATGTTATATTTTTTGCATCTGCTGACAAATATCTCTCTACACTGAAATCACTTTCTGGAAACTCATCACACCGTTAGCATAGCAGCAGTCTCTGTGGCCTATTGGGTCGTTAACTTGAATACTCTTTTCACAACTTAAACACATTCTAAACTGAATTATTCCAACATGCTACATTTCTACAGAGCCGATATTGAAATATATTGAAAATCTGAACAAAATATATATGATAAAGATACAGATGATTACTTCCCCGATGGAATTATTTCCTATGTAAACATGGATCGAGGTGCAGAAGTCTCTAGAAGAAACATGACAGTGAGAAGAGGACAAATGTGTGGTAGAACTAGGAGAGGAAGAATTGTGATTTGAAAAAGAGCAACAGGAGATGCCTCAGGTCAGAGACGGACCTACAGCTACAGTGTGCAGCATGACCCAGTGTGCAGCATGACCCAGTGTGTAGCAGTACCCAGTGTGCAGCATCACCCAGTGTGTAGCATCACCCAGTGTGCAGCATGACCCAGTGTGTAGCATGACCCAGTGTGTAGCATGACCCAGTGTGTAGCATCACCCAGTGTGCAGCATGACCCAGTGTGCAGCATCACCCAGTGTGCAGCATTACCCAGTGTGCAGCATCACCCAGTGTGCAGC
This sequence comes from Cryptomyrus ogoouensis, assembly GCA_025773925.1. Classification (NCBI taxonomy): domain Eukaryota; kingdom Metazoa; phylum Chordata; class Actinopteri; order Osteoglossiformes; family Mormyridae; genus Cryptomyrus; species Cryptomyrus ogoouensis. The sequence continues at coordinate 509,166 of JAOYFF010000046.1, forward strand.
ATCACCCAGTGTGCAGCATCACCCAGTGATGGTTTGATGCTGCATAATTCAGTCACTGAGTATCTCATTTCATTCCTAGATGACGTGTATGGAAGGCTTGTGCCAGCAGACGAGAATGTGCCAGTCTTTGGTGCTGTACGGAATAACATGGCATTTCGCTACTCAGCACGTCCTCACATTTTCAGCCACCATCCTGAGGCCAGAATTCCTCTCTGCGTGGAGGTTGAAGGTATGTGACCACCACCCACATGCCACGAATGGCTAGAAGTTTCTCCTGAGGACTTCCAAGGTTCGATTAGGCTAAAATACACTTACACAGACGTAAGAGCTGTGTAAGTGTAGATGGGCTCTGGATGAGAACTTCTGGCCAAATCCAGAAGAGAAATCCAGAACTAGCACTGTTACACACGTATGTATACTGCACTTTCATTTTTGCTTTCCATTATTTTGGAAATGACTAATACAAACAAGAGCAGTATAGCATCCTGCAGCGTCTCCCGTTCATTCCTGCAATGTACACTATAGCACATCCTACAGAGGTAACGATGTTATTCTCTAAGGTAACATTCTTTCACATGGAAAATCAAAAACATTCCAGGACAAAATGATGCACATTTTATTGCTACCCATTGTTAGTGATTCTGTTGTGGGACAAACGATGCTTGTCAGGTGAGAACGTTTATCAGTGTTTGGTAGAATGACTTTGTTTCGAGACGCACATGAAGCGTTTTGATGGTTTTCGTGCATTTTGGTGGTGAGATTAACTGCTGGGCCAAGCTGTATGTTGGCAATGCAAACTGTGTGAAGTATTTTGCAAAAGTGACTTCAGTACAGAGAAACGCTTGTTAGCGATTGTAGAAAACTGTAAGTCATGGTGGATTTTAATGGCAGTCTCTGAAAAAAATGGATTCTTTAGCTACAAAAAACATGCAATTACAAAATATTTACAATTTTCAAAGAATCACTTCTCTGTTAAAACACAATTCATATAAATATGATTTACATAATGTAATAAATATGCAAATTTACCAAAGAAGCTGTTTCTTTTTTGTTTAAAAATATGTTACAGAACATAGTTAGTAATAATTATTATCTCCTTGCTTATAGTGATGTATAAATCCATTGAGTTAATTATACCACTCCATATTAACCAGCTTTCATTACATTAAAAATGATTTTCTGTTTAACATATTCAAACAGTCATGTCTCCATTTATTTGGTCTGCATAAAAGAGGTCTTCAGACAAACATACCTTATACAGCTTCTAACAGAGGATTCTGAATTAATCTTAAGGAGATCAACCCTTCAAGAACAGGCAGTGACTCGTTACACTGTATGAGTTTCCACGGGAACTGTGATCCAGAATACTGTGTATTTAACCTATGCACGGACAAACCCTGTTTCCCCTGCCCTCAACAAGCACATCTGGCTACTTTTTTCATGAGTTTTGGTTTTGGTTTTGGACCAGAAGCAGCTGAAGAGGAACAGGACATGTCGGGGGCGGGGTTGGTCTCACAGAATCCTCACTCTGATTTAGAACCACATTCACAGAAAGTACCACATTTTATCATATGAAAAGACCATTTCTGAGACTGGCTCTGATTCAATAGTATTCCGCACTGCCAGTCTGTGAGTACCCAGCAGGGGGCAGCATTATATAGTACTTTAAAGGACAAGCTCACAACAAGAGATGCATTAAAATTTAAGACGTGACCAGTGTGGTTTTTGCAGCAGCAGACAGCAGTATTTTTTCATGGGGACAAATGAATAATGAAGGCTGACAACGCATGTCCATAATAACTTCTAAAGAGTATGAGAGTTTAGCAGGCTAAAGAAGAGAATTCCTCCAGACAACATGACGCGCTATGATTAAATCCGGAAGTTAGTCTCCGCACAGATCATCATGGCGCTTCCAAGTGCTCCCAGAATCCACCGCTGCATATGTTTCGCTGATCTGGCAGGGCTGTGAACCACCGACTGAGGCTGGGGACGGTGTCCTCCTCAGGTTGCTCCACAGTCAAGCAGACCAGCCATCTTTGTTCCCACCTTGACTTGACTGAAGGAGGTCAGCCCATCTGAAGCAGAAGCGTGTCAGTATACTCAGCGTGGCAAAGCCATGGAAAGAGCAGACTCTCTGGACACAGAAGGGCCGTAACATGGTACTTTGCACACATACATTACAGACATTTTTCGCTAGAAAGACAACACATTAATGTCCTTTTCATATTGTCCTTTAAAATGACAGAATAAACAATGAAAATGGCAAAACTAAAATAATAATAATAATAAACATAATGTATCCTTAAAACTGGATTATATTTGGAATACCTTCCTTTTACAACCAAAAGATTTAAATAAAAGGTAGCTAAGGATTGTGCCATGTTGTCATGGTGACTGATAGCCCCTTGTTGTCATGGTGACTGATAGCCCCTTGTTGTCACGGTGACTGATAGCCCCTTGTTGTCACGGTGTCTGACTGAATGATTCTAGGGTCACAATGGAGACGCTCCAGCATAGAGGTGAGAGACGTAGGGCAGGGTTAGGGTTAGGGTTAGGGTTAGGTAAGGCGAGGTCCAGGTTGGCTCATGAGTGTAAGGATCCAGATTATTCCTGCCTCGTGAATAGAGGACAGCTGGGGCTGTCAAAGGTACATGTGTGCTGAGCTCTGAAAGTACGTGGCAACAGTGGGCCGGGGGGGCGGAGTTTGTTTAGCTGCCAGAACTGAGCATGCCCAGTAGTTTCCCGGGGTCCATGCCCTGCTGCTGAGCCATCTTTTGTACGTCGAAGCCCATGTGCATCAGGAACTGGACCACGTTCATCTCCTGGCCCGTGAACTGGTCCCGGACGGTGGGGCAGGTGGGGTTGCAGTGGGGCCAGGGGCAGCTGTCGATCAGGTGCACGGGGCAGCCCTTGGGCGCCGTCTTGTTGTTCCTGCTGTTTTCGTTGAGACTGCGGTCCCAGCAATGCAGAGCTCTGGGCAGAGAGGTGCCTTTGACCTGGATGTCCATCCAGTAGCTGCGCAGGACACAGGAGGACCACGTCAGGCTTTAAGGCCAATTCATACTTTCGGTTGCTCATGTTATCAGGAGTTGGCTGCGGACAGTGTGCATGGAGCCCAGATTTTTTTCTTGTATAGCAGTGACCGTGCAAATCTGTACACGTTGACTGCATATGAGCAAGATAATTGACTAGGTACTTCCAGTAGGTGGCAGCACCGACGTTCACAGAGCAGAGGTCAACCAAGACAGAGTAGCATCCGCAGCCAAATGTAGCATGAACACTAGCTGCCACACAAATGCACACAGAGAAGTGATGCATGAACAGGCTTGTAATGCACCAAGGAGGAACCATCGATGTTTCTCACCTTCTGGTGAGGACTTCGTGTGACAGACAGGCTGGCGCAAACATGGCCCTGGGGGACACAAAGCATGACACACCATTGGATACAAATGGAAGAAGATAATCCCGTATTTTACCAAATATCTTGTGTCATGTGTGATGCATGCAGTCGTTCCTGTAAAGCCTACCCGATGTGTAAAGCCTACCCGATGTGTAAAGCCTACCCGATGTATAAAGCCTACCCGATCTGTAAAGCCTACCCGATCTGTAAAGCCTACCCGATGTCTAAAGCCTACCCGATCTGTAAAGCCTACCCGATGTGTAAAGCCTACCCGATCTGTAAAGCCTACCCGATGTCTAAAGCCTACCCGATCTGTAAAGCCTACCCGATGTCTAAAGCCTACCCGATCTGTAAAGCCTATCCGATCTGTAAAGCCTACCCGATGTGTAAAGCCTACCCGATCTGTAAAGCCTACCCGATCTGTAAAGCCTACCCGATGTGTAAAGCCTACCCGATCTGTAAAGCCTACCCTATCTATAAAGCCTACCCGGTTCATTACTTCCAGGTCCAACCATGCTCGGGCACGGTTAGCGATCACACTGGATGTGTACCATGCCCAAGACCCACTGAACCGTGTCTCTTCAACGGGGTGGGGCAAAGGAGGATGGTAAAGAGTGATTACACTAGTCAAACGAACTAGACTTAGGGGGTCGAACATGCTTGGGCACCGTCCGGATCCACTAGTGTCAGTACAGCCTTAGACCACCTCCGAGCTATGGGCCTGGTGAGAGAGGCAGGGCTGAGACGCCCCAGGGTGCTTACGGGACGTCCTTCAGCGTGTTACGCAGCTCGCTGCCCAGGTTCTGGATGTAGCGCCACTGGCCCTCCTGCAGTGGCTGCCCCGTCAGGTGGATGTTGTCCACGGTGAGCTGAGCCTCGTCGAACAGCCACTGCACCACAAACACGGGACCTGGGGGGGGGACATGCACAAAGTGAGGAAGACTTCATACAAAGTGAGGAAGATGTGGATAGTGAATATACACAAAACCAAAAAATAATGGCATATATGTTAAACTGGTGACAAATATAAATGTGACTCACTCTTTATGGTTGGATAGACTCTGTAACCGAAGAAGCAGTTCCACTCCTCTCCCAGGTGGGCCTGTTTGCAGCGATCGGGGACCACCCCATTCCAGTACCTGCAGTTTGGGTCAGGGGTCAAAGGTTAGAGGTCACATGCCATACTCTGAAGAACACCCACAACAGTGCTCAATGATCCATTTATTTACAAGTCTGATGACGTGTTCAAATGAATAAAAACGTTACATATGCCACCAGACAAACACGTAAATGCGAATGGCAAATCCCTCCAGAGATAAAATGCTTTCTCCCATGGTTAGACCATGTGACCGATCACATGACCCTCGAGAGGGCTGGCTCTTACTTGATGCCTCTTTTGATGGCGTCAGTGGGGGCACAGCTGATGGTGTCCAGGCAGTCGGTGCAGCGATACTGCTTGTTATCCAGGAACCAGCCCGAGTCGGACAGGCCCCTGACCTGGATCCCAGTATGGCCCAGTTCCTCCAGCAGTTCTGCCACCCGGTCCACGTTGAGCAGGACTCCTGTCCCCCCGGCGCTGCCCCGAAGGAGGACGATGCGTGAATCGCCCCGGTAACAGAAACGGGCGCACATTCCCAAAGCCATGTAGTAGCACCCTGAATTCCTAACCAACCCCTTCTTACTGTAACCAATGACCCTTCACCCAAAGCGCTAAAGACAGATCATAGTCAATTAAACTTGAAAGTACCAGCATCAGCAAAACAAAATATATGAAAAATGTGCAAAAAAGACCTGTTCCCAGGCATTTTCCCAGAGCTTGGAAATCCCCCCCCCCAACCCAGCAAAATTTATCGTGGGGGACCCTAAAGTCTAGGGCCGATTTTTAATCCCAGTCCAGCCCTGGACATCCCTACAGCATCAGCTTTTTCTGTCCTCACCAGCAATCGCAGAACCTGCACAGACAGACCGACGCGCAGACCTCACCTGCTTCCAGCCAGCAGCAGGACCTTGGCGTTCCCCAGACCCTTGCCCAGCAGCTCCTTCACCACCTCCTTTACGATCAGAGACCCCATGAAGGCGTAGCCACCTGCATACAGCGGCAGAGAGCGTGAAAGTATAGGAACGCTCTGGAAGGCACACGCGTATATCAGGCGGGACAGATTATTATTTATGGACCGGAGATGCATTAGTGCTGCGACAGAGTGTGTACTGCAGGGGTGCAGCATGCGTCAGCTCAGGAAGTGTCCGCTTACTTTGGTCTGTCCTGGCGGCGGCTCCACTCCACGCATCGCTGGAGCAGTAGGGGATGAAGCTGGAACGACAGCATTCGCACGGTGACTCCCCTCGTCCCGCCCCCTGTTTCCATAGCAATGCAGCCCCCCCCCCTCCAGGCTTCATCGCACCACATCGTGGGGCTGTTGTCCTTGACCCACCACCTTTTTCCTGGGACCCCCCCCCCCACACACTCTAGGGATGTGCATCTCCATCTCTGAGGCTGGTGTGGCACACATCTCCATGCATTGCCAACAATTCGATACATTAAAGATACATTTGAAGCGACTACTACTGCGATATGATAAGATTCACCCCGATTGCAATACAGTGTGATTCCATATGATTTAATTTGACACAATTGAATTCAACGCTAAATGACGTGATGCAAAAGAATATGATGTTATGCGATCTCAATGTTGTTTGATAGCAGTGGAGAACTCAAAATGGGACAGTGTGCTTGGCTAACAGTTTAGAGAGGGGGGAGAATAAAATATTATCAGTCAAAAATTGGTGGTATTTTAGCCCTGTGATGGGTTGGCGCCCCATCCTGGGTTATTCCCTGCCTTGTGCCCTGTGATGGGTTGGCGCCCCATCCTGG
>JAOYFF010000046.1:515537-550121 GCA_025773925.1 Cryptomyrus ogoouensis
TGGGTTGGCGCCCCATCCTGGGTTATTCCCTGCCTTGTGCCCTGTGATGGGTTGGCGCCCCATCCTGGGTTATTCCCGTTGTTAGATGTTAGAAACCATGCATCCCGAGTTTATCTGTAATTGTATCCGATGCACAGTTTTTTATCAGGGCAATCACATTGTAAACTTTTACGCACCTATCAGAGTCACAAACAGAGACACAGAAACAGACACACTCAGCACAGGGTCAACGCCAACGTGACAAGCACCTACACCATATTGGCGTTCCACCAGCGGGGGTTTTCTTCAGGCAACGGCGACAGTATTCCAGTCCCTGGAGAAGACAGGGACACAAAGGAATGTCATTCCCAAACCTATAACACACACACCATAGCCAGCGCTTAAGAATAACACCATTTCACATTCTTTTAGCCACTTGTAGCTTTTCATAACAGCACAAGGTTATCAGTCTTATTAAAGATGCCAGAGTCAGCCCTCCATGTCCACAAGATCCGCATCCGCGGATTCAACCCACCGTGAATCGAAAGAAAATTTCCCGAAGGTTGCAAAAATCAAACCTTAAAAAATCAAACCCCAAGGACCAGACTGGGAAATACTGATTCAAAGTATACGGGAGGATGTGTGTAGGTTATGTGCAAATAGTACCGCATTTGAATGTCTGGGATTTCGGTATCCGCAGGGGGTCCTAGAACCTATCACCCGCAGATACTGAGGGACAGAGGTATTAGTGAGAGGAGCTTGAGCAGTTAAAGAAATCCAAGCTTGAAATGCATGTTTTAAGCTATTAACCCCGGGGATGACTAGGCCTGGCCTCAGACCCCCAGCCTGCTAATCCTCTTTGCTTGATTTGCCAATAACACCCGTGTGCTGTGTTAATACCAGCAGCATGCTGAGTCCACTGGCACATTTCAGCCACGCCCATGGCACCGACTGTACCACACTACACTCTCTCACCTGTCTTGCTGAGCGGCCATTTTGTTGAACTCATGAGCCTCTTCATTGTCTCGAACCTGCTGTCACAGTTCACTCTGTTAAAGCAGAACCATCCACCTGGTGTGAACGGACACATTGTTATGCACAAGGACATGTTAACATGTGCCCAAAATTAATTCTAATTCTAGTTAATTCTAATTAATTTTTATTAATGTCCTAGCATCTGTAACAACATATTATGTAATAACTTGACAAAATGCAACAAATTTTCATAATGCAGTTTTTTTCAACCTTGGGGTCGCGACCCCATGTGGGGTCACCTGGAGTTCAAATGAGGTCCCCTGAAATGTCTAGTAATTGATTTTAAAAAAATTACTGATAAAAAATATATATAAAAAGTAACTAATTATTATTCTTTTAAAAATTGTGATTAAAACACCACATACAATTAGAGGTGGGCGATACATCGATTTTATCGATTAATTCGAATTTACAGTTCAGGACGATGCGTTTTTATGAAAATCGATTTCATTACTTATTTTACACGCCACCGCCAAAGGCGGAACTAATGCGACACACCGTTCTTCACGGGTAAATTAGCGCGGCGCACCCAAACACTGTAGCAGATTCACAAACTGTCTTTTACCGGGATTAATTAACATGCTAAAAGTTTTTACAAGTTTCTAAAAGTGTTTACAATGGCGTGGTCTGCCATCTCACTTACAAGCATCTTTTTTGGCTTGTCAGATTGCACTTACCTAAAGTAAAAAACAAGAAAAAAAAAGTTAAAACTTGTTTTGAACGATTTATTTGTCATCTGTAGTTTGATTTTGAGTAGGGGAGTGGAAAATCGATTAAAATCGAAAATCGGATTTATTGTGAAAAAATAAGAGATTTTATTTTTAGGTCATATCACCCAGCTCTACATACAATCTTAAACAACTGTATTCTTTCACTGTATTCATCTGTATTCTTGATAAATATCAATAAATATAAATGTGTTCAAATAAAATGATCGCCATCACCCTCAGCCTTGTAAAGACAAGCTCGCCTAACTGTACATGTGATCAGGGAAAATAAAATGTGAATTTGTGCACTAATCTGGCTACTCTGTATTTGTAACACGGTATAACAAACATGATCAAGAACTAATTCTAGGGAAAAAAATGTCTATGGGGTCACCAGAAATTTGTGATGTCAAAATGGGGTCACAGGCCAATAAAGGTTGGGAACCAATCACTGACATCATGTGATGTTATTACATAATGCAGTTACACATTGTGCAACAATGCATTGTTATATAATATAGTAATAACTAAAATGTAACAAATTTATAGACTACATTATAATTGTAATTGCAACATTACCCTGTTATCATCATCATCATTGTTATTACCATCATTCAATTTGTTACATTCTGTCCAGTTATTACATAATGCAACATCATTACATAATGTGTAGTTACATTGTCACACACCAAATGTCTGTGGAAGTTTGCAGTAACAAACACTGACCTTCTAGAAAGACCAGCCACCGTTTGCTTCCTTTGGATTCCTTCATGTAATACCTGCAGGACCCAAAAATGGACAAGTTTAAATCAAAAGCAAACCAGCAGCGGGATTAACACCACCTCCGAACGACCAGACTGGCATGCCATGTTCCTATATGCCGATATTAAATGCTCTCCTGTGCTGTTGCCTGTGAAGTACGTATTTGTAAGGTTTCGTTCACACAACATTTACAAATTTATGTTTTTCTACATATCACATCAAATTCTGATTGAATATGACTGACCAAGAATATATAGATAAACACTTTTAAGAAATATCATAGTAAGTGTGTGAGGTGTAAAAGTGGTGTTACTTTCTGTTCCCAGCAGACAGAAAACAGCTACGAGATGAAGCTGGCTGTGAAACACACTGAGGCTGAAACACATTTACCGCACATCCCATAATGAGGCAGGATGAAATACTAGCAATTCAGATTTCAGTTCACTACATTCACTGAAACAAATGTGATTATGTCACTGTAAAAAAAAAAAAAACCTGGAGTTTATCCAGTTTAGAATAATCAGCATCCAGGTGAGAAGAACCAAATCTTATGTTACCCAAAACAAGCCAAGCGCTGCGTGGGACGACTGATACAGCGTGTTCAGCATTTCTGGTTCTGGACACTTCCATTCAAATAAGCAGAGGTGGAAAGTTCAGGTCCAGAAAGTAAAAATCCAGACCAAGATTTTGTTTCAACCAACCAGCTGAGCATAAAGAGTCACAGCCACGGAGTACCCAGCTGATTGGCTGAAACAAAATCCTGGTCTGGACTTGTACTTCCTGGACTGCAAGTTTCCACCTCTGCAATTCAGTGTGTCTTACAGCGCAAAGGGCTGGATGTGTACAGGATTAAAACGTGCAGTAAACACCTTACTCAGTGGTCAAACAGGAGTGTCCCTTCAGTCCTAAACTCACTGAGTCCACAAACTCTTCTACACACACACACACACACACACACAAGCAGTTATGCCACAGGAGGGGCTAAAACTGAACTATACTGTTACATTTTATAGGTTTACATTTCAGGAACAGATGGTGGGGTTGCAGTTGTACCCTAGAGATTTGCAATAAGAGGCACATTAGTTGCTGTGGCAGTGTGTTTCTCAGTTACACCCTTTAGGTTCAAGCCGAAAGCGAATATTTAAGATGGACAGATATAACGTCAATTAACTTAAACATCGATAATAACCCTTTCATAAAACCTTTCGCATCATTTTGATCATGTTAAATACTTTAGAATACAACCTGCCGCTGCCCAAAACGCACATTTTTAAACAAGTGCATATTACTTTGAAGTCCACAAGCAAACACCTGTGGGTTTATGAACAGTTTATTATTATTTTTTTTTTACAGTTTCACAATTAGGTTAAAATGACTATTTAATCCTAAAGTGCCTCCAGATTTTCGTACCGTAACTACATTTCTCCGAAGCCAGAGCCGTGAGAGCGTGATTGAATCGGAGACCAATGACCAACAACTTCCCGGTATTTCCGTAACTGTGAATCATGTCAGCCGCCAGACGTGGGCCAGAGCTAATGAAAACGCTCTTGTAATATCTGTGATGCATTCACGGTGATTACCCTTACTGGGAAATAAAACAAGCTCTAATCCGAGGCGAGGGGTGGCATTTATAGCAGACAGCTCTACTTCCAAAACAGCTGAAACAAACATCATCTTACGGCACCAAACGAGAAACACATTTATGAAGAATCAATGTTTTTCTGTTAGTTTACATGGTCTTTCTTCTTCCCGCTCCTAAATAGCTTTCTGGCCTGCAGCCTGAGCTGAATTACATCATGACTGGGAGGAGACACCCGAGAACAGAATAAAGGACGCGTTACCACTAGTGCCGGTAAATCTATATTTTGTTCCTTTCTGAAATAAAGTATTTTACATACTGTTTCACCTAGTTTTTTTTTCCTACATCAAAACCAAAACAAAATCCATGCAGCATCCACTACAAACAAGGGAGTTTCTGAAGTAGGAACACAGACTGAATTTTGAGTAATTTCACATTAGGCAAAAGCCTTTAACATCTCGACGGATGAGGAAACTGATGGGTCACAGAGTCCACAAGACCCCCCCCCAAGATCGCACTAGCGACGCCTGTATGAACTCTCACTGCACTTCCCAACGATGTACGTGCATTAACCTTTTGCGTGCACATCACTCTGGAAAGCGAACAAATCCATAGCGAGCTGTTAAATAATTAGTCCGAGGAGGTAAGTTTCGGATGCTTAGTCCCATGCGAGCGGTGAGTATCGACATTCCTCATCAACACCAGCAATAGTGGAATTTGCACGGCCAATGCATCGGCTTTGCCTGTTCAATCTGCGCCTTCACGGGCAACGGGTAACATTGCGCAGTAGCCGAGGAAGAACTACAAACTGCTGCAACTCAGCAGAACACTGTAGACAACCCTAATCAAAACCTGTATTAAAAGATTTTCACGCAGTTTAATGAGCCATCTGCTCGCGTTTTCAAATGAACCGCGAGAATTTGCATCAGATAAATTAATACGAAAATTCTTCGACAAGCCAACCTTTGGCTTAATGGGTTTTAACTTAATCATTATTACACCGACTCTTGCAATTTTGTATTAAAACAGAAATGTTTTCATTTTGTTTATTTCAAGTCAGTTGCTGATATGTTTACCAGGGAAAGGAGCGTCAGTCTTACTTTGCTAATTCTTACAATTGAAAATTGAAAACTACCATTGTATCGGAAAGAAGAATACATCTCAAATTCTTAACCACTGTTCTGCCTTAGATGTTCACATGTAGAACATATTTTTATTGACGCTAAATGTAATTCCTGCCTATAATGATGCTCTATTCCTATAGCCGATTACATTTACGGGACAGCTCAAAACACCTGTTATAATAGCCGCGAAAAATAACTGATGCACCAAATAAGTTTCTGCGGGATTAGAGTGCAACAGTCGTTAAGCCTAATATTAGAGTTATATAATGGCCTATGCATGAAAGTAACGCGTGACGATCATTTCATATCGTTTATGTTATTTTGCAATATTTGCTTTTTTCTGTGTTTTTCGCTCTAATTTCTCCAACTTCTTTGCGTCCGCCATGTTTCCTATAAGATAAACTCGACTTGTAAATCCAGTTAAAGCTAGCATTTAAAATATATCTTGATTTGTGTAATAGTTATACTATTGTAGGCTATTAGGCTATATACCGCCGCAGATACTATATTGCACTAACCCCACCCCCATTTTACGTTACAGTATTGCTCTTTTACTAGTTTGTACAATCAATGTTATTCTATTGACGGTTTTGTTAACACGCTTTCTGTTTCACCGTACACCAGTGTAAAGTGAATTCACACTAAAAATTAATGAAACTGGAGCGATGGGTACGTACCCCGCCGGGCTTCCGTCGTTACATGTGACTGATGTATTCTCCAAGAAATGCAGCTTCATATCGTAGTCAAGATTCTGAGCGGAGCAGGGATACAGCGACTGCGCCAGGTTCTTCACTTGGGTCATGAAGTTGTCTATATTCTCCTCGACTGCGGTGAAATCCAAGGAGAAGCTCTCGGTGGTGTCCCCCCGGCCTCGATATGTAGGAGAAGGCTGTGCCCGACGTGGCTGGGGGTTGCGGCCACCGCGGGATTTTCTGCCTTCAAGGGCTCCGGACTGTAGCAATGCCAATAATAGAACCGAATGAAACAGCTTCACCGTCCTCATTCTTTGACGTAGGCGATCACTGTTCATTTCTTCTTTTGCAGTTTTTTCTTCTTTTTTTCCCAACAGATTCCCCTGTTTGGTATTAGAAGCAAAACACACACAAAAAGTAATAAAGTAGTGTAAAATGAATGGAGAAACACAAAAATATGTCGGTAACTTGAGACAATATCGGTAATTAGATAAAATCCGCAAAACAGCTGAAATAAAGTTCAAATAAATTAACTTTATTACAACACCTTGTACAAAAGTAAAAAAACAAAAATAACTTTCACAGTAGGTAAATTCAGTGTCTAAGTGCCATCTTTTTCATACATTCCCAGTGTTTTACTAGACCAGAACTGTCAATATTGCCATTGATTTTGTTCCCTATGTAGAGAATTAATAAGCTTCTCGCTATATGCTCTGGATTTTTATTCAAACGTTACCCTCTTTCCGATCCCTCCTGGACCAATCGTTGCAAAGGGACGCACTGCAGGGCGTGCTCTGCTAAGACAGCCCCCCTCCCCTTTCATTTATTAAGAAAGAGGCCCACGCGCTGGTTCTTTTGATCTCCGTCGTTTTATTTCATGTGGTGGTTTGACTTGGCTTCGGGCATCCATTTGTCATTCCACACAAATTTACAGTGAGAATAATTCTCTTGTGACGCACGCCCCTTTAAAGACTCAAATCAACAATAACAAAAATAGAGCAAACCAATAATTCACGCAAGACTCGTGCCGTCAACAAACGACGTTATTTTACAGTTTTTTTAGGCTACCGCAAATGTAGTTATATAGCACAAATGATCCCTAAAACATATTTATGTGTTTATCTGCTTATGCATATGTAATGACATGAAGTAGAAGTATTAGGATTACTCAAAATATCTGACAAAAGAATTGCAAGCAAAACAGGTGATTTTTCTGTGGTTTGCAATTAGACACAGTTATTCTGCATGTCTGTTGAAGCTTGTTAAAGCTAAAACATGTTTTAAGGATCATATTTCCCGCCTTAATGCAATTGAGAGAAGAAAAAAACACTTAATTCCGACGGTAGCTGGAAATTTGGTGCATACAGGTGTCAAGGACAGATTAAGGACCTCCCGCATAGTGTGTGTACAAAAAACATCAATTAGTACAGCTAATTTCTAAAAAATATATATATATAACCAAACGTCTTTAGAAATAATCGCATAGTTCTTTAATGATACCTGGAATTCAGAGAGTGACGCCCAGGAAAGCAAAACTTATGCCCCGGGTTGGTTTATTTCATAATGATAATGCATTTGTACTTGATAAGCTACATAATCATAAATTGTATAATGACATTATATTTACCTTTAGTCGTTTCGTGTATGCCCTGGAGTTTAATGGTAAATACTTCCAATATTCTTACCTTACCTCTCATTCAAGCAGAAAGACACCCGTGCACATGGACGGAAGGACAGGACGTCGACACTTTTATTTGTACGGGGCCCCAAACGATCAAAGCAACCATCACTCTTTCTTTTCCTCCCCTCTCTCATGCCCCACCAAATTTGATTTCTATGCTGAATTTCTCTGAACCAAGCTCAGCATCCCTTTGGAAAAGCCCGCACCTGTGCGCAGGAATGTCCCACAGGGGGCTGAGGTTTCGCGGGTTATGTATTCTGTAGGATCTCTTTATAAAAGAAGCTAAGGGTTAGTCATCCCGTGATGCCCTTCGGCAAACGAGCGAAGAGTAAAAGCGGAGATACAGACAGGTTAAATTAACCCGTTGCTGAGTAGCGGGTGCGCAGCCCTGTAATGTACAGCATTACTAGATGTCAAGTCAACGCTCACTCACTTTTAGTACTTTAAAGTTAACGTTGCTATTGAATGACTGCTCTGGAACAGTAATGTTGTTCCCGTCCTTTTCAGTGAGGTTGATCTGTCCAACGAAAATGTTGAAATATGACATCCGTGCATCTGGCCTCAAATTGGGAGAATTTGACACCGGAACTAGTCCCACCATTTTCAATAGTCTACTTTTCCTATAATATTTCATACATTACATACTCTTTCACATTCCTGTATACTTTGATAAGTATAAATTAAAAAAAACCCGAACGGAAAAATATTTTGAAATTATAACAAATATTGTTTATGTGTTGTTTATTATAATAATTAGGAGTTCCAAGACCTATTTACCCACTGGTCAGAAACAGACAAATGAAAGTCAGCTGATACAGGAAAATGAAAGCCCGCAGTTAAATGCAGACTGATTTACGCAGTTGCCAATGAATACAACGGCAAGAGGTTTTGCAACTGTAAGCTAAATAAAATAGAGCCTGCGAAGTTATATAAATCACTTTTCCCTGAAATTCTTCTTAAATATAATTTACCTCTAATTGCTATGGTAATTGGCTTATTTTGTTACGCATAGAGGGGGGCTGTCAATGATGTCTTAATTAACCGTTGCGGCCAATAAATACATAAAGGCATCAGAGTTTTATAGACATTGAGGGTTACCCGTGCTAGGATTTATCAGGCACCGCGGCGGTGAGATTAAAGGGGGCTAGACGGGTGGTGTTATTAGACCGCTTAACTTTGAAGAACCCTGTTGTTCTTGACGGTAGGATGGGATTAATTTATGAAGCAACCGGGTAGCCGGGAAACGCTCTCTTGTGGCGCTGTTTTAGGGATTGTCATATCAGGAGCGTTCTTTTGTTAAAATGCAAAACAAAATCGCAATTAACACACACTCCCGGGTCGCTATTCCATTCAGTTGAATGCGCAGACCCCTATACCGAATCTGTCCATCAATTACTCCAATAGGCATTCATGTGCTGAGTCGGCCATTTCAAATACATCGCTGCTATTATGTGCGGTCAACTTTCAATTAAAGGCAATAGGGGAAAGCTCTATTTAACTCATTAATGTTGGCAAGAGACGCCCAGAAGCAGTCGGCAGTTCAAGGACAAGGAGTAAAGAGTAGCCGGCATGCCATGCAGGCAGTGGAAATTCCGCGACGAGCGTGTTGCTTAGTGAAAAGAGACCGCTCTAATCTGCGAAGCGACGTCCAGAGGTGCAAATAATCAACAGTTATGATTCCTCTTATAATATGTAATATATATTTAAGTTTAAATAATCTCAGAGGGTGCACATTTGAAGCAACAAAAGCTTTTCACCTGTAGATTGCAGGTTCGTGTCAGTCTTCAATATAATAAAATCGATACCCATGTTGTAGTCAATATAGTGTTCGAAAATAATTCTTAACTTTATAATAAATTTAACTTCTAATGCACTGTGGAATGAGCTAGTCTGAAATAATTCCAACAACGTTAAGTGTTATTCCGAAGATTATGCGGTATTAATTTAAGTATAATTTGCCTTTGTAAATTAAAAATGTTATAATCTACCACATCAAGCATGCGATTTAACGCAAGTAATCACATTCTAGTCAAAGCATAATTACCTATGAAGAAGTCTTGATATTGATTGTTTTTAAAAATTGTATAATGTATAAAGGTTGGATATGTTTAATTAATATTTAATGCTAAACTGGATTTTGGATTTGGTCTGAGCCAAAGGCCTTCGTAGGAGTTTTTGTTTTTTGGGTCATCCGATTATGGAGATTACAAATGATGCAGAAAGCTGCCTGGATAATTAGAGGTTCCAGGTTCGGCGAGAGGTGACCCACAGTATCAGCTGCAGGGTCACCTTCCTGTGAAACTCACACCCAGGGAACTGATGGTTCTCATTGGGGAACTTCAAACAGATGCTTGCAGAGATCTGGACATGTGGTGTCCACCCCCTCTCCCAGGGGACGGGCCTCTGTCCCTGATTGAGTCCCTTTGACTTCTACCTCCGGTTTTTATCACACTTCATCCCGGGCACAGAAGCCTTTCAATCATTCACAGATGGGGTTGCTCAGGGACGCCCCCCCCCACTACCACCACCATCTATCTCCCCTCCCCCACTCTAACAGCAAGTAGCAAGAAGGCTGGGAATGCCTTGCTGTGGGCGGAATACTTCACCATACTCATGGAATACTTGATCGCACGTATGGAATATTTGACTGTTCTCATGAAATACTTGGTTGTACTCATGGAATACTTGACTGTATTTGTGGAGTACTTGATTGTACTCATGAAAAACACTCTATTAAATACATGGAGTGGTCACTGATGTAGTACACATTTCCAGGTCTTAGCTGTAAACATTATAATGCTTTTCAGTTTCCATGCCTAGGATTCTTTTGTGATCCGTTTATTGTGCTACTGTTCGATACATTTAGCACTTGCCCTATATGACTTTTCACACCAATGGTCGTATTTGAGCAGGGTGGCATTCATGGCGATGGCGTGGTTAGTGTAATCGCCTCTCTGGAGACCAGCTTTTGAGTCTGTGCCCTGGCTCTTGTGTGTGGAGTCTGCATGTTCTCCCCGTCACTGTGGGGTCCCATCCTGGGTTCTTCCATACCTTGAGTCTGTTGTTTCCAGGATATACTCTGAATCTCTGCGACACAGGTAAAGAAGATGGTTTGCAGTCTGCAAGGACTGGGTTGAGAAACCCTGATCTACGGCAAGTCGTGCAATATTCAGACGCATCAGCATCAGTGTGCCGCCATTTGCATGTCCAGCGTATAACCAGCCTGTCATATCATGCACTGAGCTTCTGATGCTGTCACTATAGCCAGTTGACTCAGTTGTTCTGACAGAAGTCTCTTCTATGTCATTGTCTGGCCTTCTGAGACTGTGACTGTTCTTCTGGCCCTTTTTCAGCCTTCTGCTTCACTGCATGGCCCTCTGATCCAATCCCCAGTCCAATGCTGCACTCCCCAGGCCTCTGCCCCAATCCCCAGTCCAATGCTGCACTCCCCAGGCCTCTGCCCCAATCCCCAGTCCAATGCTGCACTCCCCAGGCCTCTGCCCCAATCCCCAGTCCAATGCTGTACTCCCCAGGCCTCTGCTCCCCTGCCTAGACGACCGTGACATCATCTTGAAACACTGCTCCACGGATCAGTCTCTTAGGTTTCATTGTCAGATTCAGACTCTAGGTGCCAGGCAGCAGTAAACCTGCAGAGTATGTGATATAGAACAGACATGCAAGCTGGTGTTCCTCATTGCCCCATCTTGGGTCGTTCCCTGCCTTGTGCCCATAGCCTCCAGGATCGGCTCCGGACCCCCCTGTGACCCTGGAAAGGATAATCGGTTACAGAAAATAGATGGACGGATATGTGCAGTTAAAAGCAAAGCTTGGCGTCTAAGGGCAGTCAGCCATTTACTCAGCACCTAACAAACATTTCTAGGGGTCAAGGGCCCAACTGACTTTTGGCCATTCTCCCAAGGAGGGGATTCAAACCAGCAAACCCCTGATCACAGGCACAGAGACCTAACCTGCTGAGTCACACACATGCGAGTGTGGACTCCACTTGATCTTGTCTCATGTCCGGGGCTATGTACATGGGGGGGGGAGCCATAGTTAGCTATTTACAATCACTATCAACTTTCTCATGTTGAGTAACAATTTCAGGGCTAAGCCTCTGACTCTAGAACTACCCTGGCCATCCATCCATCCATCCATCCATCTATCCATATGTTTTCAAACATATTAACAGGTAAGCCACTTGTCTCTCGTCGCAAATACACATTTAAACTGTTTAGAATGTTAGAATGTCAGCAGTTGATTTGTGCTGGAGATGTGTAATTAGATGGAGTAACTGCTAACAGAGAAGCCAGTGTTTATATGGGCATCATCAAAAGTCAGCAAGGTTTCTGTGCTATAGCACCCAGGATACATTCGCACACAGCCTGGGTCATGGCATCTCTAGCGACATCCCATCTCCAGTATTGATGTCAGAGGATGGAGAGGCTCTGCACGCATCTGCTGAGCAGTTTCCCATTTTCCCTGTTCAGCAGTTGCATTGCTTGCAGATGATTGCAGGTTCTATGGAAACTGATTGCTTCAGACACAAGCTTCCATTTGCAGTCTTCAGGTGCTCAGAGTTTCAAAGAACAGTTCTGAGTTAAAAGTGATTCTGGAAGGAACTTTTGGACCTTATTTAACATACTGCTGTCCAAAAATGTCAGCAGGAGTTCCTTGAGCTCCATAAAGGTGTGGCCCAGGAGATTTATGCAATCACATAAAGTTATTTTACTAAGTTACATTCCTCATTTTTGTCTCCACAGTGGAAGTCAGGCCTCATCAACATCACAATCACTGGTTGTCAAAGGCATTTCCAGGAGTTTAATGTCCTTTAATGACCCCCCTACCTTCTAAGATGGAAGCATGAAAAGGTTCTTTAGGTTACCCTTGAGGGAGAACAACCCAAATGGTATGCTCACACGTTAGGTGTACATGTCTCTAGGTGGTAAAACCATTAGAACACGCCCTGCCCAGGCATAAAGGTCAAACACGTTCCTGGAGATGTTTATTGGTTGCCACAGCAACCAACTGTGTACTAGCAGGCCTCAGAAGCTCCTTGTTTGTTGAGAAGAGTGCTGAATGTAGAGTGTAATAGGGAGACACCAGTGTGTGAGCCTCCCTGGGCGTTTCCATGGGTGTTCAGGGTCTGAATCACTGAAACTCCTATGGCGCCCTTTCTGTAAGGGAGGAACTGAGTGGAAACCTTCAATTATCAGACAGGGCCTAGTCATCATTATCTGCACAAAGGCTGCCATCTTCTGCCGATTTATTGTGGAAAATGCTGCTGGCCACGTAAGAATAGTTAATTGCCGAATAGAGGGAAATGGAAACTCATTCAGAAAGCATGGGTGTTATCAACGGGTCAGTGTGTTATTTTTACTTTGCTTCATTTAGCTTTATAAACATCATCAGGACTTTTTTTTTGCATTTCACGGTGCTGGCTATCAGGATAATGAGATGTGGAGGTTCGCAGAGCCAAGACCTCTTTTCCTTTTCATTTTCCTTTGCCTGAACCCAACATTAGTGCAGGAATTCCATGTGGGTGTCCAACACAGGCAAGCAAAGAATAGACTGCTACATTATTACAGACTCTGTGATTATATAATGTGTGTTATACAGTACATCCAGGCTTTCGTACACTGGTCCTTACTGACCATTATCTGTTTACCAATACGCTCTTTTTAACAGCTGGTTTGTTCTGGGACACCACGGCTGAATCCTGACGCTTCAGTGTACCGAGACAGGCCATCCCAAAACCTTGCTTGAGAGACCCCCTCCCCAGATGCTCAAGATATTCAGCTCCATCACCATGCTAATCATCTGCTCATCAGACCCTTAGTTATCCGAGTCAGACGTGCTTGAAGTCAGAAGACTTGAAGATTTGAGAGCGACTGTAATTACACATTGCAGTGATGCGGGGCGTGGTAACAGGGCGTACTAACAGGGCGTACTAACAGGGCGTACCGTCCGTCTGCTGGGCTAATCAAGGAGTGTTAATGCAATGCAGAAATGTTAGGTTTCATTTAAAACCTTCACTCTAAAGACATTATGGCATAAGGCAGGGATGCCAGCGCATCTGGTGTGACGCTTATAGACTCTCATGCTCATGCAAGAAATCTTATGGCAAATCTATATTATTCCATTATAAACTTAAAATCAGCTACATCAAAAGCGTTGGGGTAGTTTGCAAACCCTACAGACTATTTGCAAGGTAATAAAACTGTCACATACATGCAATTTCGAGTGTAGAGTTGTCTTGAATTGAAAATGTTACATCAGTCAGCTGACCAAAGTTGGCAACCCTGATGAAGCCATAAGCAAATCCAAAAGTGAACTTTCACACCCTTAGGAAGCCACGTAGAAGTTCGTAGTTATACCACAGGTCAGCAGCTAGTACTGTAATAGGTCATCAGACCTAGGGGCGTAAGAAGAAACCGATATACCTGAGTATCGTGATCCTATGTTTTGTGATACTGCATCGATCCCCAAAAACACTGTATCGCTTTTTAATTAATAGTTTGCATGCAAAGATTCTTGGCAGACTGTTGTTCATTTTGTGTTGCGTTTAAACCCACAGCCGCTAGATAGCAGTGTTATAAACTATCTTCAACCAATCTGGCTCTCCAACGCAGCAATGTAAACTGAGGCAGGAAGTAGCGTAAGGGCATACAGCTAACGTTAGAATTAGCAAACCTAGCTAACTAGTAATGTTACTAGCGATGGCTGAATCTGAATGAGCGACAGGGTTTGGTACTCAGAGCTGAAGTTTGGGCTTATTTTGGCTTCCACGACATCATGTGTTCATTGCTACAGGGTTCAAATTGTTCTTTTTCATCCATTTCCAGCACTGAAAGAATGACAGTTATTGAGCAACATTACTACACCCATTTTGCAGTAGAAAACATTAAGCCATGTTTTTAAGCATAATTTCCATTCGTTTCCTCCTGATCTATGAGCTCCTGTGTGTGTTTCCGTGTCAGCATTTGTGTGCACTTGTTCCCATGTGTATTTTACCTCCATGGTAACTTCAAATCAGCTCAGACCACTTCAAATGACATCATCCTACAACGTCATGATTTCCCGCCATGGGATTCCAAACCCGCAGCTTTGCATTCTGGAGCCCAGAACACAGAAGCCAAACCAAACGCTCATCAATGCACATGAACATCAGTCGCCGATAACCGTGTTCACTGCTACTGTGGTGCAACAAAATCTCACTCTTTTCAGTGTAATTACATGAAACATTTGCCATTAAATATTAAACATTTAGCTTTTGCAATATTTTGCTTAGCATCATTTTTTTAGTCATAAATCCCAATCCAGACTCCCTAAAGCAGCATTTCAGAAAAGCTCCCTTCCAGACTAGCTGTCTTGGAGATGAACACGCCCTGCACTCTGCACACAGGATCGGTCGTAGCCCACCTGCCACCCTGGGCGTGTGCCACCATAGTGGGCAGGAGCTCTTCGAGGGCCACTACGTCAAGTAGATGTTCTGTGCTGGCACTGCAGAGGTTGGGAGTGAAATGGGCCAGTTAAATCAGGGGTTGGCGTCCTAGGTGGCCGCCTGTGTCACCTAAGGCATTTAGGGGCCTTGTCTGCACATGTCACTGCACAGCCTCTATGCTGGACCCCTCTCTGCATTCGTGTGCATAGAGGTATTTTATCACTTTATCACTTATACATTTCCGTAACCTGACTGCCTTTTGTCTGATGGTCAAGGAGGCATTTTCAATTCAACTCATATTGACAAATGAGGATTTTGTTTTACAGTAATTGGTAATTCCTTCAAATAATTCTGGCACGTCTTCAGTTAAGCTTATGACGACATTGTTGAAAAAGTTCAATGAAATTTGATTCGCTGGCTTACAAAACCTGGCTCAGCCTCAGACAGTCAACAAAAACACATCTTATTTTACAGGATGAAAAAAAAGCAAAAACAATATCAAAAAAAGCCCCCAAAAATGCAGAAACCACTTAAAACATTGCAAATAGCAGAAAGTTTTCCACCTTGCGTTTCCTTTCGCCTAGAAGGACACGATCAGTTACAAAGCTGGGTCTTAAATATTTGGCATCAGAGGAAATTGGGGTTTGAGGTGGAAATTTCTTCCCCCCCCCCAATCCCAGCAGTCTGCAAGCCCCCCTGAAAGAAAGGTTCTACTGGAAAAGTATGCAGCAAAACAAACAAATTTCCGATGAGCTTTAGGTATCGGGGAGAGGATGGAAAATGGGGAAACTACGGAAACAGTCTTAGCCTCGGGAACTAATGAGTAAACAGTGTCCGACACCACAGTGGACACCTGGGGATGCATAATGTTCTGTACTGTTAATAATTGAAAAAATAAAGTTCACCCAACTGGGGACATTGTTAATCATACTAATAAAATAATACAAGCAATTTAACAAAAAGGTATGTTATTATATATATTAAGAGGAAATAAAATCGTTTCTAGCTATACCACATGCATTGTTAGAATTGATCTGATTCTAGTTCACTTGTTGACTGGCCCAATAATAATCTGGGATATGACACCTCACACTTCCTCCCGAAAGGAGGATGACTCAGATCTCCCTAACATCATTGTTGGCCAATCAAAACCAGCGATCAGACAGCATGTCCCTTATAAGAACAGGTGATTGGACAGTGCATTGATTATCTCTAAAAGTTTCCCTAATTGCAAATGGGATCTACCATAAAAGCAGCTTAATATGTGAAAGTATGGCGGTCTACAGTATGGTGGTCTACAGTGCCTGTTAGGCAAAGGAAAAGTGGGACCTCATAATCGATGAAGTAATAATGATTTCGAAAATCAACAGTTTTATTTAAAAAATAGAGTTATTAAATTACTAGGAGCTCTGCTGGTCCCCCAGATGACGGCTTGCATGTGAGCGAAATTTTTTATTCAGGTTGACCTGTTAAAGTAAACAGCATGAGGTCTCCGTTGCGTGCATTAGTCACGCATCATGCATCGGAAGCAGTAAATGCATGATCGCATGAGCGCGGTGTAAGTACACATGGAGGAGTGTGTACAGTTACGCATGTGCACACATGATCCAGCTGCCCTGAGAATCGGTATGAGCTGTCAGCCTGTTGCGAGGGGTGGAGTTAGAGGGTTGCTGCCCAGTGTGTGTCTGCCTGCATCTTATTATCTCATCGCCGACATTTTACAATTCCAGTGGTGTCAAGGCTTTCGATTTTCATATCTAGGATATATGGGGATGTTTGTCGCTCCCTTGAATTGCTTTGATTGGTAATTGATTGATTGTGGTGCGTTGAGGCTGGCGCTGCTTTGCAGGGGAAAAATGCACGTGACTGAGGTTCACATCTCCATGTGCACAGGTGCAGTCCAATAGCTATGATGTAAAAGCTCATTTCTGTTCCGTGCTTGAGGCTGCAGAGGGCCAGGGACCAGTGGAAGTTAAGGATCCTGTCCGGCTTTTCCCCATTGGCCCTCACCCTGCGGTGAAGAAGGAGCAGTCAAGGACAGCAGGTCCACATCCTTCCCAGTCTGTTCACCTTAAGGCAAATACTTGATAAGGCGGACACATGCATGCTTTTCTCTTGCCACAGAATTAAGTCACCAGTGTTACAGAGTGTTCTAAATACCGAAAAGCCACCAGAACTCAAACAAGACCAAAAATTCTTGACGAGTGCCAAAGCCCCCCAAGGAGCAGGCTGTGGGGACACAAAGGCCCTCATCCTGTGGGCAGGTTTGTACCCTTTCTTGGAAGTGACTGGGGATTCTCGACCAGAGATCCAAGGGCCCTTGGAGAGCATTCGGCCTAGATGCAGCCCCTTGCGGGCCTCCCATCCTAGCTCCGTGGACCCCCCTCCCCCCCTCCGACCAAGAGGCCCAAGCCCGATGGCGACAGCAAGGTACGGCTGGTGACGGGCGGGCGATGACTCACTGTGTGTTGGTGGCCACCCTGAAACGCTGACTTACAGGCGGGCCCATGTGAAATCCGCGGCCTACACCCTCACACGGGATGTCCCATGTGGAAGCCTTTCAAAGGGGCCCTTTTTCATGTAGTCACTGAGCATTTGAAGTGTCCAGTTGCAAAAACACAGAAGCTTGAAAAGGTCTGTGGTTTCGTCCCTTTGATATCTGGAATGCACTTGGAGTTTAGCTTCGAGTGAAAAGGGTACCAGAGCTGGCTAATTTATTTTCCAGTTTCCCCTTCACGTGGCATAAGAAGCGCTTTGTGTTCCCTGACACATTGGCCATGTTTGTCCACGCCATCCCGCAATGCCAGGCCGCTGTTTCAACTGAGATACGGTACGAGGTTCTTCTGCCATCTTTCCATTGCTCAGGAAGGTTCATCCTGTGGTAGTAAACATTGAGTCCTTATATACTTTGCAGTTTAATTGTTCATACTATCATATTTATGCTGTTGATAAAGTTTTTTCCATAACGCTTTAACTGCGCTACATAATGCATTCATTATGCATTCATAGAACATTCAGTGCATCTTCATAGTGCATTCATTATGCATTCATAGAACATTCAGTGCATCTTCATCGTGCATTCATTATGCATTCATAGAACATTCAGTGCACCTTCATAGTGCATTCATTATGCATTCATAGAACATTCAGTGCATCTTCATAGTGCATTCATTATGCATTCATAGAACATTCAGTGCACTTTCATAATGCATTCATAGAACAATGATAAACAGCATAGAAGTATACATTAACATTCTAAAATACCTTAATATTTTATGATTATACAATTATAATGTCTGTTGTTTTATGTATTAACGCGTCACTGTCCTTTTTCAGTGTAGTGAGAGATCTTTTATGATCTATACAGTTTTTTCAGATAATGTTCAGCAAGAGATTTTGAAAAACATGTAATTTAGCAGTTTATTAAGATATTAATGGTACAGAAACACAGATCTTATAAGAACGATGAAGGAAATTGATGATGTAACTGCACCAAGCATAATATGCCCATGCCCAATTCTTCTGAATACGGCACAATCAAAATGGAGTAGCACAGATGACACGGAGAAAGACGGCCTGTTACATTCAGCTGCTGAGGGCACTTCTTTTGAGCTGTCATGAATACTTATTGTAGTCAGTGACTGAGGACCTGCAGATCCAGATTAGCTTTGGTCAGTTACAATCCTCCTGTCGTTTCAACTCTGGTCTTCGCCACAGTGCTAGAGACTGATGAACTGTGTCACATCACCGGAGCACTAGTGGGGATTTCTTGGAAGTGCACGTCTCTCCTGAGTTGGCTACAGCCTAAGGTGACGAGTCAGCGACGCGCTGGTACGCTAACAGCCGCACGTAAACGCCCCGGGACGCAAATCAGGAACATGGCCAAACTGACGGAAGGTATTCCACAAGCGCATACACAAAACCTTACAACAAATGTCTGGCACACGAATACACAGACGTGCACTGAGCACACGTACGCTTAAACAGACACACGTATGTGGACATTCGAAAAATTTGCTCAAGTGAGAACATCAATAGGGTCGCGTGGAAGGAGGAGACAGAGTCGCGGAGGCTTTCGGTTGCACTCTGTGGCCAGACAAACATTCTCTTCTGCAAATTTGCTCTTTGATCTGCATTTTTAATCTGATAATGACGTTTAATTGATTATGTGGAATGTGGTGGCAGCTGGCCTGGTTTTGTTTTTATATTACTCAATTTTTACTTTGGTTCCAACTTTCAAAGAGAATTTTCTGACCCTAATGTTTCTTATTTTAAAATAAGTTAGGCCATCAACATCAAAAGCTTTTCTTGGTCAATAAACAGGGACATCAGAATTTTTCCATTATGTTCAACATGGTCTTGGATTTCGCCAGCTAGGGGAACAACAATGCATTGAAATAAAATAACAACGCATTCTGTTAGTTGCTTGTATTATGGTGATATAAAGAACACAACGGCTTTGAAGTCATTAGCATTCATCTTACAAAGGCTTCCTCCTGTCCCATGGATGTTCCAGCTCTTGAGGATGCCACCCCTTGTCACTGTCATGCACTCTGTTTCTGTTTGTGCTTCACCAAGCAACAACCTCCCACCCTAACTGACGCTTTGCTTGGTGTATAAACAGGATTAGCCATAAAAGCTGGTCTCTTGGATCTCCTAAGCGGGCACAGGTGGATAGTTCAGGTCCAGAAAGTAAAAATCCAGACCAAGATTTTGTTTCAACTGACCAAATGCATATTATATGACTGTGACTCTTTATACTCAACTGGTTGGCTGAAACAAAATCTTGATTTGAATTTTTACTTTCTGGACCTGAACTATTTACCTCTGTAAGCATGTTTATCAGGACCGAAAGAGATACAACCATGCAGTCACCTTGGAAATGCTCATGTTGCTCATAGTTACAGGGGGGAAGTTGAGAAAGAACAGGTACATATTTTTCAAAAACAATTTAAACCCAATGGTTATGAACTCAAGATATTACGCGGCAGTAGGAAAACAGATATCAGAGGCGAAAGACTGTAAGACAAGCTCATGTTCTGTCGCCACGTGCATTTGCATCTTTTGTTTTCAGCTGGGTTTGTCAAAGGCTTCTGAGGCTCGATCTTGTAGCCGTCACGCCTGGCTGAGCGGGCGGCTGAAACGGTCTCTCTTGTCATAAATCTGGAGATCCCTGACCCAGCCAGACCCTGCCTAAATCATCCCTAGCCGTGATTTACAATCCCATTTTACCAAGCCCCTAAAGCTCACAGAGACCCCTTTGAAACCCGCCGATGGCAAAAGGAACCATTTTGGGTAGCGTGTTTTTAATAGTCATTAATCACGTGGTGTGAGTCTGTCTGTTCCTACTTACTGGTAAGTTACGTTCCCCGGGACGATGTGGCTCTCGACCCTTCCAAGTTCAATAGTGTGTGTTCCAGCATGTCTGGGAAGGCAGGAGATGCGGAGGCTGAACCCACTGGATTTACAGCTATTGGCTAGTGATGCTTGTTAAGTCTATTAGAAACAGTTGGGGATAAATCTCTCAGCGCAGCACTCCGCAAAAGCGGGACCCGCAGGGAGGCCGACTCGCGGCAGTCTCCCAGGGCAACCAACGTGGGTGGGGTGGGGGGCTTGGAATCAGAAGGTGTCATGGTGTTGTAGTCTCCTGCTTTGTCCTTTAATTCATTATTCCCGTTTATGTGCATATTAGATCACATCCAGAATATCTCATATTCACACCTCTGTTTGTGGCACAAAGTACCTGTCACCAATAGTACGACAGCAACAGTGTTCCGCACCATTGATCTCCGTCCCCTATATAGCCGTAATGCATCGGTCTTCTGTTTAAAAGTCCTGGTCCTCATCTACTGCACCACCTGCTGTTTATTCCAGCCCTGAGCACATAGTGAACGTACGGAATAAGATGAGACAGGAAGTGTTAGGTACTGAAGTATTGGTGTGCACAGATTCACCTTTAGCTCCCATAAGCCAGAAGGACATACCAAGAAAACAGAAGATACAGGGTGAAACAAGGTCTTATAAGCCGTTCACCACCAGCGGCTTCTTCAGTGCCCAAAAAAAGCTGGGTCCTGGATCAACTACCAGAGCAAATCCTCAGACTGCGGAGACCAAGATCATAAGGGCCGTGATCATGTGTTCACAGAGACAAATGAAGACGGATGGCGGATGAGTCAATAACTTCTCCACAGTGGGACATCCCTTTGATCTGTGGCTGTAATTATGGGCAGTTTTACCCTCTATTTTCAATAGGCTGTGGTACATTTTGGAGAAAAAGAGGAAAAAGCAGAGATAAATCTAATGTGTAGGTCAACCACCCACGCTGGCGTGTCGACTCTCTACGCATCAATTTAACATCCAAAATAGAGAGAGAAATGTCTTGTCATTTTGGAGGCACATTTTTACTGAATTTTTATTCTCGGTGCTCCAAAAAAACAAGGCTTTAAGAACAGGATCCTGCACTAGAAGATGATTTTCTGGAGGTTAAAACAAAAGAACAAATTATAAACAAGTTGGACAACCAAAAGAGGTGCAAGAAGAGTGAGACCATCTTGCCTCGGAGTGTATGACAGAAAACAAAAGGATTCTGGGAAGAAGATACTGTCAGAGCAACATGGCAGGACTGGGTCACGTGGTTGGACAAAGGATACAAGAGAAGAAAAAGAAGAGCTGAGGCTGAAAACAGCGTCATTAGCAATCCTTCTTTGACATAACTTTCAATAATGTTATAATATACTTATAAAATATAAATATTTATATTTCAGCCTTCAGAAGGTCATGCTGATACTCTTGTTGTGGCCAGTAAAGTTTGACTTCCAACATAGGTAGAACAAAGAGCATAACTCAAATCCAATGTTGTGTCTTTGGATTTGGCTCCTACAGCAAGTGTGCATGAAATGTGCACACGCCCAGATTTTCTTTAGGAAGATCTGGTTTCCTTCTGCTGTCCCAAGACACGCCGATCAAGTCAACTGGTAATGTTAAATTACCCTTATAGTATACAACCATAAATTCGCTTTTAAGTACTTGCATACCATTAAATATCTAGACTGCCTTTCAGCCAGATTACCTTCCAGATCAGAAGATCAAGATCAGAAAATGTCTATGAATGTACGGATCACAGATTTGAGCACCTCTTGATCATAGCTGATAGCTGTTTGAGAACATAATCCTAGTAAGGTGATTTGCTGCTGGAGGCAGAAGATTGAACAGAGGTCAGATGCACAATTCAATGATGTTGTTATCCACTTTAATCTCTTTCTAAGGATAAACCACCATAGATAAATGGGATTAGAGATTAACCAGCAGTTGTCATGTTCCCTTCATGGGTCTTTGTCCTGGATCACGCATGGTGGAGATGCCCAGACTCTCTCTATATTTGGGTTCTGGCCTGGGCTTGTTGGTGTGGTTGAGAATTTCCAACTGGAAAGTAGTTTCCCCTCCTGCCTTTAAAAAACATTACAGCGGGACTCAGAACACAAACCGCTCGGCAGTTCGTCTGAAACGTTAACTAAAGAAAACAAGCATGCTAATAGTTTTGTATTTATATATTTTCTTTAGACACTTTGAAGTCTAGGTTCGTGTTGCATTTCAAACCAAAGCTGCTCCGTGATGTGACCGCAAACGTAGGAGCTACAGAGGCTCTGTTTCACCCATGCATGTTTTTTTAGTCACAACAGAAGGATTATATACATTATGCACCAATCCTGTACACACAAGAGCCTTCTAAGCTTAGGTCCTCAATCCTCTCCTGATATGGTAAAGGACTCTTCTGGGTTGTCTTCTCACTAATTCTCGTGTATGTGTTGAGTCATTGGCCTCTGGCGCGTTGAACTTTGTAGTTATTTTTTCTCTTCTGGAGAAACATCTGGAAGATGCTCAGACGGATGGGTCTGAGGGAGTCTCAGATGTCGAACAGAGCCAAGGTACCCAAAGGTTAGAAGCCACATCCAGACCTGGCTGCAGTCTTACCAGTGTCAGTGTCAACTGCACAATCTTGAAAAGAAAAAAAAAAACCATTGGCCTCAATCATAGAAACAGACAGACAATTGTACAGGTTTCTCAACATAGAATGTATTTTTCTCTGAGCCATTCAGGGAGAAATCACACTACTGACCACTCAATTTGGATATTCTAACCCACTACAGCACTCACCAGGTAAAGTTGGTGATGAATAAGTTTCTGTCTCTAGAGATGGTGACAGGCAAGTTCCTGTTTCTGGCATTGATTCTAGAGTCCTATCTGTCATGGTGTGTTGATAGTGAATGGGGAGCTGGGTTCATTTGCGAGGCTCAGATGATAAAACAAAATAAGGAGAAATAAACAAAGCCTAGTGCCCCACACACACTTCTATAGTTATGATGCATTATGTCTATTACATGATACAGAACTCTCAACCAAACAAATTAGTGTATCTATGAAAAGTTTGCACGATCACGAGGTGTGCATCTGCTCAAGACATGCACGTGTCATGGTGAGGCATGATTCAGGTGGGAAAAAGAAGATGACGATCCACTTAACAGCTCTAAGACAAACAGAAACAACAAAGGAAAACCCGCAAAAATAAAGGGAGCACAAGGGGTCAGAACTAAAGGGGCAAAATAATAACTAACAAGGAACCATAAATCAAGGATCCCAGGGAAAATGCCAGGGAATCCAGGCAACAAAGGGAGCAGGACCTAGAGAAACAACCCACAGTAACATGGGCATTCTGACTACCAACATACAACCACACTGAACCAACAAAGAACAAAGCCAGAACAGGCACCTAAATACACAGTTAACAAGACACGTGTAGGACAGGTAAGAATTGTAATCAATTAACCAATCACAAGGACTCTAGGCAAACAAGGAACAGGTGTGGCATATGTGAAGTTTGTTCTTAGCTAGCTTCAAAGCCATGCCTAGCAGGTTCTCCATCTCTGATATACAAGCTTAGCCCACTGAGCTATGCAGCAGATCACAGAGCTGGGAAAGCACAAAGGGGTGAAAGGTGAGCGACAGGGAGGAGGACAGGATGGCCAGCAACCCCTGCTGGGCAAACAGGGAGGATACATGATGGACAGGCGCCGACCCTCACGTGCACGTACAAGAGAAATGTTTGTAGATGCAAGAGACGTTGTTGCCTGGTACAAAGTGGGTTCTCAGGTCACATCTGCAGACACAGGGATTTTAGTTTAGTCAAAATCTTAGCCAGACTCAAGGCTGTAGAGCTATAAACCAACTTAAGTAGAACGATAAAGCAACAAACACATTGGTGATCTGGGCCCAAGATACACACATTAATACCCTTATAGCCTAATTATGATGAATAATGGTTAATTGCAAAGTATGAATAAAATGACTAGTTTAATAAGATTATTGATAAAAATACAAGATTCTAGACCAACCATGGTTATTTTTTTAAAACTCCTCTTGGAGAGTGTGGGAACCGGAGGAGAGTTTTGCGTGATGATGTCCTGCCCCCCCCCCCCGTCGGTTTCCGTGAGCTCTCGTCTATTCTGTGGGGCGTGTGGTTTGCGTGATGGGTCGCTGTGCCAGCGGAGGCACTGTCACAATCATCCCCGAACATCAGAAGCATGTGTGACTGTCACTGTGGTCCCGCTCTCTCACACACGTACACACAACAATGCTCAAGCCCCCGCACTGGAGTTTTCCACCACTTGCGGCTGCCGCTAGCCTTGCACGGTATGTGAGGACAACAGCACAAGCTGAAATTTAAACACGGTGTGTGTTAACTGAGCCCCCCCAAAAGCAGTAACCAGCAGCCAAGGACGGCATTTCTGCAAAAACACCGGCAGAGAGTTGAACCCATTCACCAGGGGGCCAGGAACCCTGTAACCCTGCCAAGAAAAATGTCAGAGGGTAGAGAGCCATCGCAGTTACCTTGTTTGGATCATGCCCAGCTGGGGTTGTCCAAATGCAGCGAGGGCCCATGAGGCCCTCAGGAGTGTTTCTTTTACTGCTTCCACCATAACAACCAGCCCCGCCCCCACCCTGTTTGATAAACCCAAGTTCACTAACAGTCTGTACCCTTTTATAAGCGGCGTGTGGCCCTTCATGCCTCGGCCAAATTTGACTTTTATTTCTAAAACGCCGTAGCCAGAGCTTTTGGAAAGCCAGAGCTCTTTTTCCCTTCCAGCCGCACAGTGGACATCTGCGTGTGTTTTATCTCGCTCCGGCTGACCCCATTCGTCAAACGGAGTCTTTATTTTTCGTGTGTTTGAGTTTTTTTTCCATAGATCACCCAGTAAAATGTTGTTTTTTTTTTCTTTTCGCAAATAGCCTGGGGGGCTCCACACGAGAGATGCAGCTCAGAGGCTACGTCGTCGCGCTGGCCGTGAGCTCCAGCTCTTGGGGGGGGGGTCAGCAGAGGGCGCTGAGAGATGTACTGCTTCACCACCCTGACTCGGGGAGTCTAAAAGAGAGACTTAAGGGCCTTAAATTATGCAAATTCAGCATAAATGGTGCGACTTGAGCCAGAATTAAACACAGGGAGGGAAAAAAAAACGAGGCAGGAGATGAAAGACAGGTGCCGCTTTGTTTGACGTTGAACTTCTTCATTCTCTCTTCCAATGGTTCGGTTTTATTAGAAGCATTTACCCAGGTCTCCGCCACCATTCCCGCAGCGGACTTTCCACATGCAGCGATATCTCAGGACAACATTTAAGTCCTTTACACTTTTGGTAAATGTTACGCATGGAATTTTGGTCATGGGTGCGGAGGTCACTTGGGAAAACACGATGTCAGCAAACAGAGCCTGACACAAGTCCATCACAGAGGGACTGTGTTTGTCTTTGTAGCGTGACACACTGGCCACCTCCTACTATTCAGCCACAGTCAGTGCGGGGAAGGGTGGCTTTGGGTGGGGGGATTTGAGGAAAGAAACCATCTTAGTCTGCGTCTCTGTGGCAAGCCATGCATGCCAACATGTCTTCCCTGTGGAGTCGTGTCGCCTCTACTGTTGTGGTCGTTGTGTTGTGGTCAGTTCTTTGATCTTTACTGACAGGCCTGTTTGAAGGATGCAAACAGAAAGGACAATAGTGCCCCACGTCAGGAGTGCATTCATTTTTCCGCTTAAAGCGGATCACGGTCTGGGGAGGGTCCCCCTCGTTCCCGGAAAACATCCCTGGTAATCGGCGCTCTCTGCCGACTCCGTAGCTGTTCAGTTGTCTCCTTGATGCAGTTTCACGCAGAAAACTCTGAGTTATCTTTCAGTGTGATTGCTGTCTTCAATAGATACACATACACACAAATATATTACCAAGACTGTAGATTTGGGTATGGATGGTAGAGACGTGTCCTTATCAGTTCAATGTCAATACTGTCAAGTCATTTATTTGTGTAACACATTTAGAAACAACAGGAGTTGACCCAACGTACTGTACTTTCCAGGGAAAATTAATTAACAAGTATTACATTCATTGTAAAATATAAAAATAACATAAAAACATGCATACGAGAAATAAGAATTAGGCAGTAGGAATAATAAACAAAATGTACGTAACACTTTATTTAATGCAGTCATTATACTGCATTATATTCGATCTATAAAGAATGTTCTATGAGGTTCTCACCTATAATGCACTGTAGATACCTTTATAATGCAGCACAATGCATTATGAATGCTTATACAGACCATTATAATGCATTATGAAGGTATCTATAGTTCATTATAGATGAGAGCTTCATAGAGCATTCATATTGCATAATAAACATGGCTATACTGTGTTATGCCTAATGATAAATAATTATAGCCACGTATAATATTTTATGATTGTGTTACAATGAATTTTAAGAACAGTTATTAGCCTTTATGAATATGGGCTGTATAGAAAGTGTTACAGGAATGGTATACAGCAAACAACAGATTACAAAGCAGTAAGTGGGCAATTGGAAATAAATTAAGAGTATTATTTAAAAGAAAAGCCATAAGAGAACCTCAAATCAAGGAGAAAGTCAGAGATGAAAGGTGGGTCTTACATTTAGATTTAAACTGCGAATGTTGGATGGGAGACTTGACAGTCTGGGGCGGCTACGCAGAAAAGCTCGTCACCTTTGTTTTGGAGATGTGAGACTCAGAGGAGCAGTTGTGAGTGTGACAGTGAGCAGATCTGAAGTGAATCGTGGGGCTAATCCACTGAGTCTTTTAAAACAAATAGCATAATCTTAAAATCAGTTTTGTATATTGTGGGAGATTTATGTGTGTTTATGTGGGGGGCAGGGCTGATTTGGCCCCGACCTCCTCCCCTGCACACCACCAACATTCCCTAACCCTAACCCTAACCCTAACCCCACCTTAATGTTTGCATCTCTCCTCTCTCATAGAACAACCCAAGCTACCTTCTCCATCTAATGCCAAGCTATTTTGATCCTGAACTGTGTTACTTTACATCAGTGTTTCCCAATCCGGGCCATGGGGACCCACAGACGGTCCATGGTTTTGGTCCCTCCTGGCTTCCTGCCAGCCAGTCCATATTTTTGCAAAAAAACTTGGTTAATTAAATGTTTAACCTTTGGCTCCTCGAGGAAATAGAGGCTGACTTGCTACTATCCCCGTCCCTCACACGCTTTCCTGATGGGGGAGCCGAAAAACATCACCTGACGCATCCAGAGGAGAGAGTCACAGTGATCAGTTCAACCTACCATTCTGTTGTTACAGATACTCCCAAGTAAAGTCCTGGCAAAGCCTCCATCACCCTGCTCCTGGCACGGCACATGAGCGTGAAGTACTGGTGGTACGTTTTTCTTTAAATATTATTGATTTTTGTTTAGCTTCAAACACTAAGAACCAAGACTGTGTCAGGGTCCACTGACTGCATTCATCCTTTCCCACACCTGTACCCAGGGGCCGGGGTTGGGCCAAGGCCATCCACCAACCCCCCCAAGATCGACCAGACCTCTGACACAGTTCGAACACTGGTGCCCCACTCCAGGAAATTCCATTGCCTGTACCTGCTAGGAAATCGTGAATGCCTCTGGGGTATGATACACACTTTCAGACAGTACACAAATTACACACAGCGTGTCACGTATCAGGAGCAGAGACGCCTTTCCGGATGCAAGCACCTTCTGTCCTGGAAACATCTGAACCGCAACAAGAAGGCCCACCCAAGGCACCCAGCGCAACATCAAGGTTGAAAATGTTTCACATAAAACGAATACAAAATGAAAGCAAGAAATATAAAGTACACAAGACCGTCATTAATTACCCAACATATGCCTTTCGTCCTTTTATTTTATTCCACCCGAAGATGGATGGTCCACATTTCTCTTCAAAGACATGTAAGATGTATAATTAATAACAGAAATCAGCCACTTAAAATCACAACAACAAAAAAAAAATGGCCGAAGCCTTTGAACCACAAACGCTCTTATGATCCATAGCCGCTTACTTTCCCCCGGATTCACAAAGGACCAAAGCCCGTTCCCCCCTTCAGTAGCCTCACATCTGAGCAGTAATCTGCGTCAGATTTTATCCACTGGCACGGAGAGGCCGCCGCGGACGTTCCAGCACAGGAGCCTGATATTCCTGGCTGCCTCCTGTGTCAAAGCACTTCTGGGGCAGACAGCTACAGGGACGAGGTGCAGCAATAAGTTCACAGTGGCACAAATAGCTTCCAGACTGACGCCATCAGATATGTCTCTGCCAGTCTGACAATCAGTCAGTCAAGCACAAAACTAAAATACACACACAGACAAAGCCCTACTTCTAGACCTTGTGGTGATGGTCCGTTCATTCTTGAGCGATGCACACACACACAAAGACAAACCCACCCCATTAAGGTAATATATATTACTTTGTCGTTCCTCTGGCAGTTTGTGTACAGAAGTTATGTCCATCTGATGTCTTAACAACTCAAATAGTTATGCTGGTATTAATGTCTTCTCTGGGTTCACAAGAGACACTTTAAGTAGCGTTAAATAGGCAATCAAAGACGATTGCGGTGTTCGACATCTTGTAAGAATCCTGAGGCGTCGAAACAAGCCTACAGCAGAATTGAGCGGCTGCCGAGCGCAGCTCGTCCCAGCTGGAAAGTCGCCCGCGTGAAGAATGATGAATATCACTCTGAAGGGCTCAGCCGCATCCTTCATTTACTTCTCTGATGAGACTGTTGAACTTCTGAGTGTAGAATGTAGAGTTACACAGAGTGTGTAGATTTGGATTCTAGAATGATCTATGCACCATACTCCCCAACCCAAGAGAGGTGGATTGTACCCAACATTTCCCATTCATCATCAGAGCGACAATGAATTTATATTACACCTTAACATTAACAATCAGGGGTGTCTGGGGGCCATGGATACCCTGGCGGATATGGGGGTGCTAGCACTTTACAGGGTGGCTTTTATAAAACTGGCCCCTCCGGCCCTGAAAACGGCAACCCTAGCAGGGGGCCCAGTACTTCTAGCTACACCCCTGTTAACAATTAAAACTATTTTCCTGCTAAGTATTAAGCTATTGAGAGCTAAGCTTACAAATTGTGTCAAAAAACAGACACTCGCCCGTTTTAATGCTGGCTGCCCGTCACAAACAAATGGGGGCGTGGATGGGGCTCTCGGACGCTGTAAACACGTGACTGGTGTAGACAGATATCTTTTTCCGAGATGCAGTGGGTGTTTTTCTCCAGCTCAACAGCCATATACTGCATTTTAAATAGCAGAATGTGGAAACACATTGAAAAGAGTGCAGCTCATCGTCAACTTACGACTGATTGACTTTGCGACCGTCCCATGACTGCAGATACGTGGCCAGGACGGTGCCACGTCTGGCAGCGCGAGTGTTGCTCCGAGTGAGTGTGTGACAGTTTCTATTCCAACTGCCGGCAGCAATGAGCTAAGATAATGGTGATAAAAAGGTTAAAAAGCACCAAACATTATTAATAATAATAATGATATAATTTTATATCTTACTTAATAATGATATAATTTTATTATAGTGTACTACACATATGACCGTTTTTGCGTATAAAGGGCCAACTTGACCAATTTGACTTACGACTGGCCAATTGGTACAGATCATCGTAAATCGGCGACGACCTGTAATAGCCTCATATATTTATCCATCCATCCATCTGCTCATCCAGTGCAGGGCAACACCAAGTCTGGAGTCTTTTCCAGGAAACAAACCACAAGGCAGAGTCATTTAATTTAGCAAACATATCAGCTACTACTGTGTTTGTATTGATAGCTTTATGGGGGCTCTCCATTGATTTCTACTGAGAAAACTCTAATCCCAAGAATGACGACCTTAACCCCTAACCCAGCCCTGACCTTTAACCCTGAATAACCATTTTTGGCATTTCTAGTTTTTAGCTTTTTGATTGCAGTCACATATTTTTACAAAATTCAGTTTCCCCTGGTGGGGACATTTGGTCCCCGCAATGTCATATATACATGGCACGCACACGCACACGCACACACACACACACACACACACACACAGTGCTCACAGTGTCTTGGGACGTTTGCATAATTCTGTAAAAATGTTGCAGATTTATTGGTTGATAACAAAAGTCAATTTACACAAGCAATGTTTATCATACCTGCACATTCCCTCCACACAGACATTTTCTTTTTATTCCATCTATCCATCCATCCATCCATCCATTTTCCAACCTGCTTATCCTTCTGGGTCGCGGGGGGTCCGGAGCCCATCCCAGAAGCTACGGGCACAAGGCAGGGAACAACCCAGGATGGGGGGGCAGCCCATTTCTTTTTATTAAGTGTCATAATTTTTTTGGCTGAGTTCTTCATTTCTGTTCTTGCCATCTTGCTATTAACTGCAATTGTAGTCATTGGCTCCCAAAGGGATACTAAACACAAATGTTTGGTGTTTCACGTTATTGCAAAGGTGTTACTAATTAAAAAGCATCAAGTGATGCTTGTCAATGAACATTTTAACCCAGAGCAGCTCTTTCAGAGCCAGAATTTGGGTTTCAATTCATTACTACTTTGAATCAATATTTTCTTCAGTTCAGGGTGACGGTGAGTTTAGAGCCAGGAAACAACAGCGGAACGCAGGGGACCACCCTGATGTCACAGGAAATATGTGATGTCTTTCATAACGTCAAAGAACAATGACGCAATTGATAAGGCTTAAACTGATGGAATTTCTTACATCTGTACAATTTCAAGACTTTTTCACGTGCCATGCTAACTGGTGGACTTTGTTGGTGAGGAGATGTTGGTCATTACAGGCCACACATCATTACACCAGGGAATGGACCTCAGGGAGTGAGTTCGGTCAGCAAGGGGCAGTTTCACACACGTGGCCTCAAGGGCATCCAGAATATCAGAAAAAAAATCTTTGGCGAATGAGGAAACTGCAAGTGAGCGTAAGGGACAGCACCGGGGTCCGGGGGTGTTAGTTATTGTTTACCAGACCCCTCCCCCCTTCCTGGCCATCAATCTCTCCCTGCCTTTTCCTCAGGGTCTCTCTCAAAGGACAGCACTTAGTCCCTGCCCACATGACCTCATCTGTCTTTGATTTTGCCCCAGAAAAAATGGGCACATGGGGGTAATACAGAGCTCTTTGATCTCTGGTGCCAAGAATAGAACTTGTTTATCTGAAGATGGCCCTTCATGTTTTGAGGAAGAGGCCAAAATGGGGGGTCCCTTGATGTTGAAGTGATGGGGGTGGGGCGGGGGGTTGACGATGCTCTGTAATACCAGGAAGGCTTTGCTGCCAGATGTGAGGGCCGGACATCGGAACTTCAGTCTTTGCCCTTATCTACCTCATGCAGCTGGTCACTCTGACACCAACCCTGCCTACTAGAAGTGTTGACAAGTCTGTCCAAATGTGACACTTCTTTCTGTTATTCCCCCTCGTACTTAAAAAAAAGGCGTCCTCTCTTGGGGGGGCCCTGCTTTTCATCAGACCCTCCTCATTCAGGTTTTATTTTTGTTTGAAGCTTTTGTTGCCGTCGCTGTTTCGTTCTATTGACGAGCCGAAGGCGCTTCGTGCCCCTGGCTGCCGGTTGTCTGGGTTCCCCTGGAGAGTCGGGGGCCGTCCGGCTGCTTAGGCGTCACTTGTTTTGTAATTTGAGCCAGAGGATGGTGGCGCCGGTCTAGCATCCGGACACCAGGAACGTACCGCGGGCAGCAGGGACCGGAACACAACAACATCCTGAGGCTAACGCTCACTGCGTGGCCCCGTTCTCTCGGCCTGCCTCCCAGGGCCCCGAGCTAAGAGCAGCGGTGCTGCGTCGGACTTCCTGCAGATGCGGGTGAGGCTCGCAAGCTGGATGCTCAGTGCCCCCCCCCAGCCTCTGCACTTATCAGTTTCTCAGCTTCATTCTCTCCCCCTCTGCATCTCTCTCTGTGCCATTATCCAAATCTTCCCCCTGCCCCTCTGACCTGAGTGGGGGGCGGGGGGGCTGTTTGATGTGGTCCCGGCCAGGGTGAGATGAAATGAAGTCGAAAGTTTATTGTTTAAAGGGGAGATTTCCACGATTAGACTCCTAGAAGTAAAGTTTCCATACACTCACGGAAGGGCATGCAGAGTACTTAGGTGTGTGTGTGTGTGTGTGTGTGTGTGTGTGTGTTATGTACATATTACATTGTAAGGACCAAATATCTCCACAATGTAATAAAATCCTGCTATTTTGACGTTGCAGGAACCATTTTTTTGGTCCCCGCAACAGAAACTCAGTTTTGGTTGTGACTGCAACTAAAAAGTTAAAACTTGCAAAAGTCTCGTACTTAGTTTGATTACTTATGGTTAAGGTTAGGGCTGGGTAGGGGTTAAGCTTGTCATTGTTGGGATTAGGGTTATGCACATCGAAATGAATGGACAGTCCCCACAAAGATACGAACATGTATGCACTGTGAGCAGTCCTCCATTCCCTTTCCGTGTTATTATACACACGCATGAGCACCATACGTGTTCAGATGTCAATGTGTGTGTGCATGTCAGGCATGAATTGGTTTATTCCTGTCTATGCAGATCAGCATGCATGTGTGTGATTTGGGTTTGTATTTCTGCACAGATCCCTCCAGTGTAAATGAGGGCCCGACATGAACACACATGCACACGTGGTGGTGCATCGTGGAACGGTGACCGTGACCAGCAACGTGTGGCCTCCCGGGGCCCAGGTCAGGACTGCCAGGGACGTCAGGACCTTGACCGCATGTGCACCCGGGCAGGGCTGGACAAGTGACTTAAGCCAATGTCCTGCTGGGCCACCAAAAAACAGTTAGTCTGGAACAAGCTGCTGGTGACTTTCGTGGTGCATCTCCCAAGGCCGGTGGTGCAGGAGGTTGATGCTCGCTGCAGTGATGTTGAAATCACAGGAGCTGTCTTCTCTGTTGCGAAGAGGCACAATGTTTTGTCTTTTTTTATTAAATAGAAATCATATCTATTATTTTGCTTTCCCCACGGCTTGCTTTTGAAACCCACCCACTCCCCCCCGGCCCGCTCGAAGTGGGCTCTCCCTGATCATGTGACCTGCTCCCCAAACACGGACCAGACGGGCCCTCAGGCCCCTCCGCCGGCGCCCCTTGTTTTCATTTCCTTAATTTTTTGTTTGTCTTGAAGCTGTTATTGCGCAGCCCGAAATAGTGCGAGAGTAGGAGCCACGGAGCACTTTAATTAAGTCATTATTCCCAGCCCAGACCTTGCCCACTTTAGCTACAAAGCCGACCTCTAATCCGAGGATGGGAAGGACGCCCTTTGTAGATTTAATATCTTTTTTCCTCGTGGGATGTGCCGTCAGTCCACATCACTGGGCTACGAGCAGCGTGTCAGTGTTAAATCAGTGCCTTGAGGTGAGGGCCGCCATCGAGGACTTCTGCCTGAGATCCTCTTTGGGGAATTAATTACAAGCCCCGACCACTTAGCTGAAGGCAGACTGGGCGCCGGGGAGGGTCCGAAGTCACCAGCAAGCGTCAATCCCGAGTTCTCAACAGGGCATGGGTGGCACTGAGGTTTTCCAGGAAAAGACGGCATCGGTGGGGAGCTGAGAGTTAGGTCAGAAGACAAGTTTTGGGGTAAAAAGAAAATATGTTTCAGCCCTGTTGACATGGAACCCCTTTTCAACTTCGAACTTTATTTTCCCTTGATGAAAACGTTGTTTTAGATCAAACGTAATCTTGTATCCGTGCCATATTTCTGCGTTGACTCAGGAGGTCATGAATTTGGCAGGAGTGGGTCTGTAAGCAGATCAGAATAAATCACTATCTACGTTAAAAATCAGGACCCCCCCCCCCCTCCTCAGCCCCCTCACCGGCCCATTCCTTGTGTTCTCACTCCCTGTCTTCAGGAGTACTGTGGTGAATTCGGTCTGAGCACTCGGGTTGTTTTTGGGGGGGGGGGGTGCCTGTCTACATACTAGCCTGCGGGTCTTTGATGTTGTTGTCTGGGAAGAGGACAAAAGAGCTTCCGTCAGCTGGACTGTACTGGGTGGGAGAGGAAGAGAAGAGATGAAGGTAAACGAGGAGGACAGAGGCGATGGGGGCGAAGGCCGCGTAAAATCAGCCTTATATTCTGGCTGCCGCTTCACCCGACGTGGGTCTGTATAATACTCTGTGCGTCTGTATAATACTCTGTGGGTCTGTATAATACTCTGTGCGTCTGTATAATAC
>JAOYFF010000046.1:558594-569936 GCA_025773925.1 Cryptomyrus ogoouensis
ACCTATCCAAAATGGCCACAGTGTAACTAGCAGTGTTTTTTGGGATAGCGTCTCTTTCTAAATGCATTACCACTTATGGGTCATAAGAAACATTTTGTTTCTAACCCTAACCCTAACCCCGCAAAACTTTGCCCAAACAAAGCCGACAAGTACCGTACATAACTTTGCCTAAACAAAGCGGACAAGTGCCCCGCAAAACTTTGCCCAAACAAAGCCCGACAAATGCCCCGCATAACTTTGCCCAAAAAAAGCCGACAAATGCCCCGCATAATTTTGTCCAAAAAAAGCCGACAAGTACTGTACATAACTTTGCCCAAACAACGCCGACAAGTACCGTACATAACTTTGCCTAAACAAAGCGGACAAGTGCCCCGCAAAACTTTGCCCAAGTAAAACCCAAAAGCGCTGCATTACTTTGCACACGCAAAGCTTGACAAAGGCCATGCGGAACTTTTCCCTATGTACCTCAATACAATTGTTACCAAAGCAGATGTCAATTATAATTTGCTGAATCACGGAATTATAAAAATCTATAGAATAAAAGAGTAAACTGTAAATAAATGTACTTACATGTGGAGGGTTGCATCCTCTGCGTACTCGAGACACTCCCACAAAAACTGCACCCGCAGAGAATAATTTGCGCATTCATGTCCCCAGCGCGAAAAACAATGCCCAATCAGCACATCCCATACCATTTTGCAAACCTTAGACGCACCTCTGTTGGATGAAGCAGATGACACTGTAAGTTCATACAAAAAATGTTCATACAAAAAGTTTATTATCTAATTATGGTGAAACATAACCATGGGAAAAGGTTCAGTGTGTAAAAAATGGTATGCTAGCAGGGAATCAGAGCATGTATCTAAAAAAATACTTGACAATGAAAAATGACAGTGATTGAATTATGTACATAAGAGATCAAGCTTTCAAACGAGGGTAACTTTGTCATTTTATTCAATGGTTTTCTTATAAAATTCCGAAGATGAAAAACATAGCACGAATGTAAACAATGCCGACTGACATTTTTCTGCGAAGAGTGAGCAAGCTATTTGAGAGCATGACAGTCATATTTATGGAAAATGTGTGTTTTGTCTTAATACTGTGACGGTTTATGAATTATTGGTCGTGAAAGAAATAGTTCGAAGTGCTTAGTTTTCATTTTATTAACACTTATATTTCACTTCCGGACACTCGACCCGTTTAAAGATGGTTGCCATGGTCATTTTGTTTTTACTTGTTACAAAAAAACCATGGCACAAAAATTGTGCAACTTTGTACATATATTATAATAAAGGTTTCTTGTAGTGTAACAAGCCGTTTTTGGTTGATTTTATACATTTGTTTCTTTTATTGAACGTCATTTTTCTTTGTTATTGAAAACTCGGACGTATGTGTCCGAACCACTAGAGGGCGAATTCTGAAGAGAAACATCCCATGGGGTTGATGACTGTAGGATGATTGTCTGTGTGGGGGTGGGCAGGTTTGGGAGGTTGAAGTGTTGGCATCGTGAATAGTTACGGACACATTGGCTAAATGATTAGCATTTGTAAGCCATCCTTTCTCAATAGCTATAATGACTGTGAGTATGCTACTTAATGTGTTAGTTATCCCTCTTCTCTCTGGTCAGAGCACAGGGCCTTCACTGTAAGTCTCCTCTGTCTTGGGCTATCTGCTTCAATCTCCCTAAGATAATCCAGTTCTGACTGTAGGGTTTCTTCTATAGTTATACATGTCAGGACTGGTCTTCTTCTTTTCCCTGGTGGATTCCAATCCAAGGCATGGTGCAGAATGATTGTCTGCTCCACGTGAAGGGTGTGCTCAATCTACTCCTACTTTCTCATCTGGGTGGTGTAGGCAATGGGTTGCTGCCTGGTTCTCCGTCAGACCACCTGGCTGGAAATTCGCTCTGGTCTGCTGATGTGCAGGATCTGTCTAAGGCAGGTGATGATGAAGACTTGCAGATTGTTGTCAAGGCACTTGGTCTATCTCCAGGTCTCCACCCCATACAGCAGCACAGACTTAACATTTGTGTTAAACACCCATAAACGTGGTATGAAGACTGTGGTTCTTGTTCTGGTTTCAGGGCATCAAAGCCCTGACATGCCTTGGTGATCCAGGCATTCACATCTTCATCTGTTTCTCTTGGGAAGGTTCTCCACTGTAGTACCATTGAGCAGATGGTGTACAGGGTCTTCAAGTCATTCTTCTAAGCTGCATCCTTGGCGTCTGTAGCTAAAACTTGCAGTCATTCTTGACTTCCTTGTCCTTCAAGTTGTACTCTTGCTATACCTGCTGCTGGGCTCTGGCTCTGGCATGTCCAAGGCAGTGTTTGATCGTCCTCAACTTCTCCATCTTTCTGTTTGTTCATAAGACCAGTTCTTATATTCCCTGTTCCTGAATCCTCACATCTCCTCAGCTCCAGGGAGCCGTCTTCCACACCTACAAGGACTTGAAATCTGTTAGACAGGGCTATGCTGTAGTCCTGTGGCTGCAGTGTTGGTGTCTTTAGTTCGGAGATATCGAATGTAAAGCATAATAAAATCATTATAAGATAAGATAAAATGAGGAGAGAGGAAAGGAAATATTTTTATCCAGTATCACAGAAGGGATAAATACAGCAGAGAATAATTTAGGGGGAAATAAACACAACAAAGCATAAGCAAAGTGGACAATAAACACATAAAAAAGCAGGAAAATGACATTTAAAACGAAATAAGATCACTGCATATGTGTATCTGTGAATATGATTCGTTAAGAATAAAGGGACATTTTACTTTGTTATCAACGTTAGAAGGCTCCAACTAATTGTTAAACACGGGAATTGTTCAATGTAAAATGGGCTGTTTTCATTACATTAGAAATCCTATTTCAAGATGTAGTCAGCTGTCTCCCCCTGGTGGTTCCGTTTGTTAAACTGCGTGCTGTGCGTTATAGAGAGGGTGCTTTTGCATTGAGGAACATATATTCTTGATGTTCTGGACCTTTTTGTCCAATGTGCCCCAGTCTCAGTCTCTGTAATAACAGATCAGATATCCAAGCACAGAGCCAGCAAGTTTAATGTTTTACGATAAGGACAAACAAACATTAAACAGTCCTAGATTAGGGTCAAAACAAAAGCCAAGTCCATTTAATAAAAGTCAGGCAAAAGTTTTGCTGGCTAATATTCAGGTGTGGTAGAGTGTGGCTGCAAGCACTGGTGACAGCTGTTACAGGACACTGCCATTTAAGGTACATTATTCTAAATAGGTGCTAATAAGTGCAACTGTGGTTTCTGACAAAGGGGATCGAACTGGATTTCACTAATACCTCTGATGTCACTATTACCTCGACACCAGCCTAAGTAGAGACTGATTTGATTATGATGTCATAGCATTTCCATGTCTTTCATGCCCTACCAAGATTTTCAGGGAAAAATTCCAAATGTGAATCCAAAAAGTGAACCTTGAGGCTCACGTTGCAACGCAGTTCCTTAAACTTAACTAGTACTTTTTTTTGCAATTTTTTTATAAGTATGATCTTTACTGTTACCGAAAAATTCTTTGAATGATTCAATTTCTATGAAATGATACCCAAGCTTCTCATTCTTGGCTCTGCTCTCTCACTCAAAGAGAAAATATGGGAAGTGATCGACTTCTGACCCAGTGAAACACACAGAATTGTGTTTTGAGAAAAATGTTACATGATGGAGAAAATGTTTCATTTTTTCAATCAGTGCCCAAAAATATGTAAAAATCACATGAAATAATCAAAACTACTTTTTCAATGTATACTAAAAGACACTTAAACATTCTCAAATAGATTAAATTATTAAACATGAACTCTGGTTTTTGTATTGTGGAAGATAAAAATATGACTACTAATATTACTAATCAACCGCCCCTTGTCCCTTACTGAAAATACTTGTTCTTAAAGTTCTTAAAAATACTTCAAGTTGAGACTTCGTAAGGTAAAGTTTCTTTAATAGGCAGGAAAGAAGCAAAAGTGACACACCAAACAAACAAAAACAGCAGTTTA
The DNA here is from genome assembly GCA_025773925.1 of Cryptomyrus ogoouensis. Taxonomy (NCBI): domain Eukaryota; kingdom Metazoa; phylum Chordata; class Actinopteri; order Osteoglossiformes; family Mormyridae; genus Cryptomyrus; species Cryptomyrus ogoouensis. Next base: position 562,609 of record JAOYFF010000046.1, read on the forward strand.
TATACCTTTTACAAGCTTCCCTAAAAAGCATATTGACATTAGGGATTGGCTGCTTCTCTAAAAAACAAATCACCTATCAAAAAGCTCATCAAATGATTGGTTATTACTGCAAGGGGTAAGTCAAATGATTGGTTATTACTGCAAGGGGTAAGTCAAATGATTGGTTATTACTGCAAGGGGTAAGTCAATTAGAATTTGTTGCTACTTCAAGAGGCAGATGTCTGCAAAAAAAACAACCATACCAGTTATGACCAGTTACTCCAGTTCACTCCATTCCATGATCATCACGTGATTTGACCCCCCCCTAAAATGTACCTTTCTTATCACAGCACAATCTGAGCTGCTTGACCTCCCTCATCTTGCTCAAGGTTTGTCACAGAGCCCCCCCCATTTAAATCTATACCCCAGGGTTCATACTCCTGCTACTCCTGTTATTTTAAGCTTATATGTCTCTTATGCACACAAAATCTTCCGCATTAGCACAATCTATCATACTGCAATACATGATCCATAGCATGACGACCTCCTTTAGCCAGTTATTTTTGCTCAGAAGATAAGCTCACACATCTTGCATGCCTAGCAAGCAGCACGTCACACAATGATCTTCATGCCTAAGGCCTAAGACATTGACAGCAATCCCATAATGCCTCTCTCCCATCCTCACCCAACAGCTCGCCTTCCACAGTATGAATATGCGTACATTGATATTTGAGTGATATTTTGGGTACATGTTAAGCATGCGTACACCATCGGCCCTGATGGCTTCCTTCCATTAAGAAGGTATCTGCATTTTATTACATTTTTAATGCATGTTTTTTAATGTAAGTTGGTTTATAGGAAAAAATTAAAACAAGACAGCACTTGAAATCAAAATACAATAAGATTATTATTTAAAAACCATCAGTGACTTATTCAGAGATAGGGGAGTTACAGTGTAGCACTGTTGTGCTATTATGGATTATAAAACCTGGCCGCTGAGTTTACGTTAAAGTTGCATTTTCCCAGATGCTCAATCAGTTGACGTTCTCGTTCTTCACGCAATGTCATTAGACTAGGCGCTAAGCCGGTATTCAGCTGCTGTGTTTCCTCACTAACACTGGTCTCTCCATTCAGAAGATTACTGATGGCCTCACATTCAGCACAATTGCCACATTTCCATTCCGGCTTATTTTGGCCTGTGGCTGGAGGTGAAAATGTAACATTTGGAAATGTGTTTTCGCACCAACGACATGGTGACCGGGCTTCGTATTCATGACTGTTATTCCTTCCCTCCTGTGGAGGTTTCAGACGATGAGCTCTAGACCACACTGTATCTGGCAGCATGATTGACCTTTGACCCTTGGCAGCCAAACACACACCATGTGCCACGTTGTCATTCCAAGTCGTAATGCAAGCCACAGAAATGAAAATCATCGTTGTTATCGGCCCTTTGCAACTCATGGAAGCGCCAAAGTATTCCTGGGTTACCAGACCACTTCTCTTAAAATAGGAGCAGCTCACGACAGTCGCCACAAAACAAAAGTCATTTGCAGAGGGTCTACTCTCAGGTATGTGAATGATCATTTCATCATTGAGTCGCGCCAGCTCTCTCAGAATGGCAGTTTCATTTCGTTCCGCCATTTGTGTCATTGTTTCAACAACCTTGGGAAGATATGAAAGGGTTTTATAAAACATACTTTTTGTGATACATTTCTGACTTACCTATAGATTATTATTATTATTATTATTATCCCAAAGTAAAGAAAATCAATTTCACTGGTTTTAAAACTGATTTTGACTGAGATGTTAAACTTGCCAGTTATCAGTATAATACATCCACATACTAAATGTGGCCAGTGAGCACTCTCAATATGTAATTCAATAATATGTTATTCCTTTACATATATAGAGAACAAAAGCTAAAAAGCAGTTTGAGTTGGTATGAAATTAAAAGTTTTGTTTCATAAAAAAAAATGTAATCACACCATTATTCCTTAAGGCAGATCACACTGACTACACTGCCCAGCCAAAAAAAAGTCGCCATTTGAATTTTTCGTTGGGCCGCCTTTAGCTTTGATTATGGTGCACATTTGTCATGGAATTGTTTCCACAAGCTTATGCAACATCTTCATGTATGCAACGCTTTATTTTCATCCAGATTTGCATTCATTTCTCACCGAGATCGTGTACTGACAAGTGAGTTGAACCACTCCATAAAGCCTCCTTTAGCACATCTCAAAGACCTTCAATGAAGTTAAGGTAACTCTGTGGTGACCAAGTCACGCGTGAAAATGATTCCTCATGCTCCCTGAACCACTCTTTGACAATTCGAACCCAATGAATCTTGGCATTCTTGTCCTGGAATATGCCCATGCCAACAGGGAAGAAAACATCTATTTATGATGGATGGAGGTGTAACCTGGCCATTCAGTAGATTCAGGTACTCAGCTGACTTTACTTTATTGCTGCATAACGTAGCTGAGCTGTAATAATGATCCAGTTATTCGCTCTTAAGTATTTGCTGATATAAATTCAAATGGCGACTTTTTTTTTGGCCGGGCAGTGTAAAAAAAACAGTTGAGTTTATTATGTTCTTAAGAACTGTGAACATGTCAAAGAGTGTTTAGGAGTATGTCAGAGATTATTACGGATCTCTTACCACTTCCAACAGTATTGAGAAAGGAGATCTACGGGGCAACTGGGATGTGTACGATTTGAACACATCTGGGTACATTTTAGACAGTTCTGACTGAAGCGTTTCACCTAGAATTTCTTCTGGAACAATGCTTTGTCTGTAAATGTAGCAGTGGAAGAAGATGCTGTGTAGAATCTGGCAGGAAAACAGAAGACGACCATTACGTATGGCAGACAACAGAACATTCTGATACTTTAAACTTTAATCCATCTACATGATATAATCTCCACTCACTCACAAGGTAAGAAACTGAATTATTTAATAAGAATCATTTGCTTAAGTTTAGATTCAGTGGCATAATTCAGTTAAAGCACAAAATCAGTATCATCACAATAGAAGCATGTACAAATCAGATATATAACAGCTTAATCAATGAACAGCTTTAGCTTAAGATGAGGGTTCTGGTATTAATAAATCATTTTAACAATCAAAGGGTTCTGTGGTAAATTGCTAAAATTACAGTATCAGGAGGTGACACACCTCTTTAAAGTAGCGATGTCCCTTCTCAGTGTTGATCCTTGAGAAAATGAATTCCCGAGATTTTGTAACAAACACTGTGCCACTAGCAACCAGTCTTTTCCTGAATGTAGCCTGAATCCTGGAAATAAATCATAGTACACAATGAGAACCATAGGCCAATGTCTGAGATAAGGTCTTGGGATAGTCACAAGTCACATTTTTTAAACAAATAAGTCAAACTTTTGTTTTTATATCAACCAGTCGTTTATTACAATTAATACTTATTATCATTTTGTTATTATGCTATTGGGGTGGACCGGAAAATCTGAATAAGAAGCCAACTTCAGCCTCGTACATAAGGGGGGTATTCTCACTTGTTGTGAGAAATTATTTCAACTTTAACTTGGGAACTTAAAAGGGACAGCAGCAGTAAAACTGTATTTCACACTATCATAGTAAAACTTTGCAGTTTTGGGGGGGTGGGGGGGTCGATACAAACTGGGTTCACGTGAAATATCAGCAGGGCTGTGAATTTTTCTAGCTTGCCAGATATTAAGTTATTAAAATTATCTCTAACGTTATATACATTATTACATATTAAAAACAAAGTTTTCCTAGGTTAGTTACATCTGTGCTATTTTCACCACTTTTAAATGTTTTTTTTTTTTTTGATGGACCTAACACCCAATAATAAGGAGGCGTAAAACTTAGTGTTACATGGAAACTATTTGCACGGTGCAATCAATTATTTTATAGTAGTTAGTAAACTTGAGCATAGGGGCAGTTTACGTTCACCGTACATAGGCTACAATCAAACTTATGCTTAGCTGGTGCAACCCACAGATGAAAATTATCAGATAAAAGCTGTTCATTTGAGTTCTATGTCAACGTGACTCGTTATACTCTGACCTGTGGTCAGAGTATATATATATTTTATATATATCAATCTCTAAGGCTGAGCCCAGACACCCTACGGAGGAAACTCATTTCTGCCGCTTGTATCCATGGTCACTACCTAGTGCTCATGACTATAGGTGAGGGTAAGAACGTAGATCGACCAGTAAGTCAATAGCTTTGCCTTCCAACTCAGCTCTCTCTTCACCACAACAATAGTTCAGCATCTGCATTACTGCTCCAGCTCCCTGCTTCCCCACTCATGAACAAACAGTACAAGGCAAATAAGACAAGAAATAGCAGGATCATTGGAGGGTAGTTGGCGGGAGTGGGGGGGTCGGGGTCTGATGGGGGAAGTAACGGCCTCTGAGGTTGGGGAGCTGACTGGTGGAGCACTGTCAGTCCTTGGAAGGGCAGTAGGGTGTTGAGGAACTGGACTGCCTGGAGGAAGAAGCTGTTGCAGTGTCTGGCAGTGGTGGTTTGGATGCTCCAGAACCTTTTACCAGATGGCAGGTCGGTGAACAGCCGTGGGATGGGTGGGAGGAGTCTGCCACCATGCTGTTTGCACGGCAGATGACATTTCCTCTGCAGTCCAGTGATGGGTGGGAGAGGATCTCCATGATTCTCTCTGCTGTCCTCACTACCCAGTACAGGGACTTGCAGTTCCTGAACCAGACAGTCATGTAACCAGGAGAGGGCGCCTTTGATGGCACCTAGAATGTGGTGAGGATGGGAGAGGGGAGGGTGGCCTTCTTCAGCATGTGTAGGAAGTGGAGACATTGCTGGGCTTTCTTGGTGTGCAGGGTCCAGGAGGCTACAGCAGGACCTCAACATGGTCCAACATGGTCCATCAGGGTCCAACAGGGTCCAGGAGAGGATGTCTGCCATGTGCATTCCCAGGAACTTCACACTGCTGTCTGTCTCAACAGTGGAGCCATTGATGTTCAAGGGAGAGCAAGCAGCTGGGTATATATAGGTTGTTGTCCCGATGCCAGTCCACCAGCTGTTTGACCTCCGCTCAGGATGCAGACTCATCACTGCTGCTGAGGACCCCCATGAGGACCCCCATGAGGACCCCCATGTGGACCCCCATGAGGACCCCCACCACTGCTGTGTCTGCAAATTGTATCTGTAAACTTGCGATGTGGTTTGAGCTGTGCTGGGCAGCACCGTCATGCATTGGGGCAGAGTAAGCAGAGGTGGGCTTAGCAAACAGCCCTGGGGGGCTCCTGTGTTCAGTCTGAGGACCCTGGAGGTGCCATTTCCTATGGAGACAGACTAAAGGTCTGTCAGTCAGGAAGTCCAGGGTCCAGTTATAGAGGAGGGTGTACATGAGCAACAGGTTCACCTTCCCTACCAGCCTCTGCGGGATGATTGTGTTGAATGTTGAACTGAAGCATTCAGACATAGTTGTCCTTTTCCGTCCAGGTGAGAGGTTGAGGTGGAGGGCAGGGGAGATGGCATCAAGGAAAGTAGAACCTTTTGGGCATGAACATCCACCTCTATAATTGATTCCTGGATTTCTTTACTGATAGACCTCAGTGTGTTTTCAGTTCATTAATGCGACAATAATGTCTTCAAGGACAAACTTGTAAGTCAAATGACGTGATGATGCCTTGTGAGGAGGGTGAGCACTTCATGATGTCCGTTATACATTTTAAATGTACTCCACAGAGGTTACCAAGCTTCTCTGCGTCTACAGCTATGAATTTAAAAATGTATGTCATGTAACTCCAGTGACATTTTGATTAAAATGGAAGATTTTTTAATGCCTAAACCATGGGGGTAAGGTGACCTTGGCAACTATTTAAAATCAGTGTTATGATGTCAGGATTGGTCCCTGTCCTGCCTTGGTCCAAGTGTCATTTCATCGCTTGGCCAGCAGATGTTGCTGGTCATCCCAGTTCCTGTCATTTCCCAGATTGGTAGTTCCTAGTGTTTCCTTGTTCTCCTGGTTGCTGTGTGGCTTAATGGGCTATGCAGGCAGCTCCCATCCTATTTCCCGGGTTCGAAATTGGCCTCTCCATGTTTGTGTTTATTTCTCATTTTTGGTTCTTGTATTATTCCTGTTGTCTATTTCTGCTTGGTTCCTTGCTTGGTAAATTTGTTTTATTCCTGCTTGTAAGCCAGTTTTGTAAGTCTTGTGATCCTGGTTTCTCCTAGTGTTTGAAACCTTAAGTACTTGTTATAACCCTCACCTGTGTCTTGTTCCCAACCCTTGTGTTTGGTTAATTCTTGGTCTGCACCTGTCCCTCATGTAGTCCTTGTTACCTGTGTATTTAAGTGCCTGTCCTCATTCTGTTCCTTAATTGGTCGTTGCGTTCAGTTGTGTTACCTTGTGGATGCACCCGTGTGTTAGTTCCTGTCATTAGTGTTCTTCTTCTTGCTCAGTTGATTTCCTAGTCGTAGTTTTAGCGTTAGTTATCCTTGTAGTTAGTTTTAGTTCTTGTTTAGTCTGCTGTTTTCACCCCTCATGGTCACTTCTGTTCTGTTTTGTTTAATAAACCCTGTTTGTTGAGAATCATGCCCCGCCGTAACATATGAAAGATAAATGGGATTATCTTGACAAAAATTACCCAGCCCTTACAGTGAATAACACCAGTGATATGAAGATATTATGTGCTGCCCGAGAAACAATTATCAATAAATTTATTACATGTAAAAGTATGAACTCACCTAGCAGTTCGACGTGCTTCCGCCATGATGACTTAACCCAAGTAAGCAGTTTCTCAAATATTTGCCAAATGTAGAAATGTGGTTGTGTAATGAGCTGTTTCACAGGTATAGAGCAAATCTGAAACATGATAAAATTAGAAAAATCAAACAAATCTTGAAAGAAACATGTTATTTAATCAAGCACCACATGTGCAAAAGTACATGCTGACTCTTGGAGCTGTGGCTAATGTTTTAAACATGATTTTCAGCCCAGCAACCCCTATGATATGGTTTCCTACTCCAAATGGAGAATGACCCATATATTACTGCTCCATAAAATACAAATAAAATAGGTCTGGCTGAGGCATCAGGTAAATGGCTACTTTGATACAATCACAAAATATTTTACAAAAATGTAAAATATTTTCCCTTGTGTCACGTCACGCGCTGAAGGCGAGCAGGAAAGCAGGGAAAGCCAAACCAGGAAGTCCAAATAGCGGGGTTTTATTCGGGTGACAGGACCGGAGGAAGCACATGGACGAACGTCAATGACAAATCTGGGGTACACTGACTGAGACACGGACTAAATGCACAAGACTAGGCAAACGAAACAGGCAACAGGTGAGAACGATCAGGGATGAACACG
>JAOYFF010000046.1:570036-588610 GCA_025773925.1 Cryptomyrus ogoouensis
TTCAGTGCGAGCAAATTTCATTTTACGGGTGCAAATTGGAAAGTACACATACAAGTATATATGGCACTATTCTGACTACATATCCGTTTTCCTTTATTTTCTTTTCTTTTCTTTTTCTGAATCAGCTCCTGATCAGATGTAACACATCACAACAGATACCATTGAGCAAGTTCCTGCTATTGCATTACCCATTATTATTATTATTATTATTATTATTATTATTATTATTATTATAAATGATTATTTATAAACGATATAAACTATTACCGAATGGTCGTATAAGGAGAATACAAAATCTAGTGCACCAGAGCTGTATCTGTAACAATGACTACGAAATTAACTTAAAATGTGCTCTGAGGCCATAAAACTAATCAAAAGATGCCGCGTGAGGTATTGTGGTGTTCAGAACAGCAGAAACAGGACCCCCAGCCTGTCGAAAGTAATATTCTTACTTTTAGTCATTAAGAACCTAAACACCAGTCTATCTACAAGACCATCCCTGGTCTCACTAGCCTGGACAGATTGCCTGTCATTTTTGTAAGGGGGTCGCGAGGCTCCGGAGAAGGAGTCAGGGTTACCAGACAAGTGCCTGGCCGTGAACGAGCTCCAGCATGTTCCGGACGACGTTGAACTCCAGCGCCCCCTTCCTCTTCAGCACTTTCTGTAAAAAACACCTGGGGACAAGCGGAGATATTCCTCAGAGAAAAAGACACACCTCACACATTGGGGTGGTGAGGGAGGGGCCACTGTTTCTAACCAGAAGGCTGTTAGCTCAAATCCTGGGAGGGGTCCTGCTGCAGGACCCTTCAGCAAGGTGTTTAACCTCAGGCCCCTGGTGTACTGTAGTACTGTTATATAAACAGGGACCTCGTCTGATAACTATTGGTGCAGATTCGTCATAAGTGGTATTTTCATTTTTTCTCCAAGACAAAATAGAACATCAGATGGTCAGACCTAAATGGCACCAGATGAGTTTTATTTACAGTGTTTAATGCAATTTATGTTGTGACAATATGTTCTGGCCTAGCACCTACAGAGGGATATTACTGTTGTAGTCTACTGTGGGAAGATACTGTGCTTGGCTTTAATAAATACTCATAGTCAGTAAGGAAGGTGTAAGTCTGATTGAGGACATATTTTAAGCAAGAGTTGTAGATAAGACTCATCTGAAGTCGTTTAGGTCTGACCACCAGATGGTCTATTTGTCTGAGGGGAAAAATAACAATGACGTTTATGAACAATTTGCACGAATAGTGGAACTATGTGAATCAAACAGGAGGAATGAGATCCTGCATCAAAGGAACTTACCTGTTGCACCAGGTCTAAACTGAAGAAAGCAGTTAATGTATCAGATCCAGGATAAATCATGAAGCAAAATCTCATCTACAATTGGTGTGATTTAAAATTATATGTAAATCAAGGATTCTGTCCCAAATATATGATTGCATTTTAAGCCGCTAACAGTAGTTATTTATATTTTAAAAGCCTGAGGAATACAGATTATATAGATGAAGAATATGCATGTAATGTAGCTGCAGCTTGGTATTTACACCACCTGCAAAATGTCAGTATTTGCAGATGAATCTGATGTAATGTTCTGAGTGCCAATGCATTGGAGGTTAGGTTCTGGTGCACTTGCCCATTGTGGTCCCTGTGTGGCTGTAGCAGGTCCAAACTGCACTCACTGCCATATTATTTTTATTATTATATTACTGTGGCCAACCACAAACGCTGATGTTGTTATAATCCTACCAAGAGAAATCCACCTTTTTATTAAGCTCCCACAAAGATTTCAAGCATATTCAAAAATGTGAGATTTCCAAATTTCAGCCTTAGACAGATATAGAGATATAGTTGTTTCAGGCTCAGTCACATTGTCACGATTGATTTCCTTTAAAATTATTCTTATAATCAATTTCAAATTATAATTGCATATCAACATAAGCTTAAAATACATGCAGCAATATTTGCCTACTTTTATTGTAATTTGCTTGTTTTTGTTAGCTATTAGGTGCATTCATTGTGCCAGCTGAATCTGCTCAGCTTCTCAGTAGCGGGTTGGAACCGTGCATGACACCTGCATTGCCACCTTAGCTTGGATTGGCTCATCTGGGGTTAGATGTTGATCCCCAGGGTCACACTAATGCTCTTTCAGACCACGTCTGAGGCAAAACGGATTCCCTTAATGATGACGTGACATCAGTCCAAAGTTAAACATGGGTAGTGATTTATTTTAAAAAGAGTTTACATTATAACAATATGTGACATTATAACATGTGCATAATACTTTTTATAATTGGATTGATTCTGACCCCGCCCTCCTCCTCTTCCTCGTCTGCTGGTACTGCTGGTCATTCTGCTTTTTCCTCTCTGTAATTGTATCCCTTACCCTCACGTGTTTCTGCCTGCTTCCGGACGGCCATGTTGTTCAGTGGGCTGAGTGTCTGTGAGCCACAGGCTATGGGCTCGAGGCTGGCAAATCCAAGCCTCACCTGTTGTGGGTTTTGTGACCTTTTGTTGTCCTCTGTGTTTGTAGTTTTGGTTTCTGGTTTTAACAGAGGATGTATTTTCTGTCAGCGGGGTGCCAAAAAAGGCATCCCCCTTAATTTTGCATTTCTGTGGCTCCCATCAAGTACATGAAAAATATATCCCGACACCCCCTTTGTCATTCCATTTGCACTGACCCCAGCAGCAAGCATGTTTTTTAATAGTTTGGAGACAAGTGTCATCTGTGCTACGTAGTGTGACACTATTTTAGCCATAGACTAAAATGAGACCCAGACATTTTAAAAAGATTGAGCAACAAATTTATTTCTTTTTTTTGGGAAAAGAATAACAGTGTTACTGTACATCTGACACACAATTAAAATATAACAATTGCTATATTACCACGTTCATGTCTGTTGTTTTGAACTTTTGAATCGATATTAACATGCGTGGAATAGCCTAAGTATTAAGTAACAAATGGTTTTCAGATCCGCAACCTATTGTATTTGTTTGTATGTTGTATATCTGTATTTTAGCAAAATACAATGTCGTATGATACGTTACATACGTTTTATGAGTTTACATGAACAGAAACGATCGTTTTCACGCACAACAAAAGAAGGTGCTTCCCTTTTCTTCGACACCAAGTAAAGTCTGTACTGATTATGTCACACTGTATCCATAGCAGCAAAGTAAAGTTCAATTTGTCACTGACTACTTGGACCACATTAATATCAGACAACCGAACTGTGATGTTCCTCATCATAACGAGGTGAGTATCAGGGCCACTGTCACTTACAAATTCAAACTCAAAATAACTTTATTTGTCCCTGAGGGGCAATTAAAGGCACACAGCAAGGACACAATTACAGTATTTTGAAGATGCTGTGCAAAATTGCAGTCAATCAGGTGAGTATAGATTACGGTGAGTATCAGGGCCGCTATCCACCCAATTGGATGGTCTAAATAACCACAAAAGGGACATCAAGCCAGTGTTCCTTTGGTTTATTGTTCAATGGGGAAAATCCATTTTGTTGAGTGCAAGGCTAATACTTTATGGGACAATGTCACATCTGACAAACACTGTCTTTTGATATTTTTTTCCCATAGAAAGATCACCAGGGATGAAACTCCTTAGTGTCACAACACAGAAACATCATTAAACGGATAAAAAAACACCTAAATGTTCTCAAACAGATTTAAACAGTATTAAACAGAAATAAATTGATATTTGAGTTTACATTTTAAGCATTCTGGAAGGCGTACACCATCGACCCTGATGTTTTTCTCCGATTAAGAAAGTATCTGCATTTTATTACTTTAATTCTTTACGTATGTAGTTGGTTTATAGGGAAAAATGACTTGAAATAAAAATACAGTAAGATAACTAAAAACCATCAGTGACTTACTAAGAGATTGGGGAGTTACAGTGTAGCACTGTTGTGCTATTCTGGATTATAAAATCTGAACTCTGGGTTTATGTCAAACTGGCAACCTTCCAGGTTCCGTCTCAGTCGTTCTGCTCGGAATGGAAGCAACGTCTCTAGACTAGGCACTAAGCTGGTATTGAGAGCCTGTGCTAGCTCATTAACCCTGATCTCGGCATTCAGAAGATTACTGATGGCCTCACATTCGGCACAATTGCCATACTGCCAGGATGGCGTACGTGGATTTTTGTGGGACACTGGTAAAAATGTAACACTTGGAAACAAAGTGCGGCACTGTAAACACGGCGGCACTGATTCGTACTGATAGACGTTATATTGATTTACACGATAGGCTGCAGAGAACACTGCCTTTGGAAGCGTGATTGACATAACATGCCCGTCAGCCAAGCACACTGCATGAGCCACGTTTCGATTCCATGTCTGAATGCAGGCCAGATCAATGAAAATCATTTTCTGCATCTTCCCTTTGCAACCCACGGAAGCACCAAAGTAATTCCGGGCATTTGGATGTTTGTCTTTATAATAGCAGAAGCTTACAACACTGGCCCCCAAACAAAAGTCATTTCCAAAGAATGATTCCTCATATTTGTGAACAACCATGTCGTGAATGAGTTCCGCCAGTTTTTGCAGAACAGCAAAAACATTTCGGTCCAACGTTGTTTCAACAACCTCGGGAAGAGAGGAAAGAGTTTTATAAATCATACCTTTCTGTATGCGATACATTTCTAACATATCTTTAGGTATTAATATTTTATATCTTTCCAGAATATAAAAAATCATTTTTAAAATATAAATTTTAAAGGAAGTGCTATTGAGGCAACTGTATGCGCCAATGGTTTTAAAACAGGCTTTGAATGAGATTATACAGGTTCAGGTTAAATGCTTTGCTAATCAAAATGTTAAATTTGCCAGTCAATAGAAAAATACAATTGCAATTGACATATTCCTTTACATATTTAGAGAACAGAAGCTAAAAATCAGTTTGAATTGGTATGAAATTGAAAGGTTTGTTTTATACAAAAATATAATTACACCACAATCACTCCTTAAAGCGGATCATGCTAAATAAAAAAAAAGTTCAGTTTATTATATTCTTAAGAATTGTTCTCTGAAGTCAGTTTCGGTAGCTGGGGTTGAGTCTGACAAAGCTTTTGGCTTTGACTGCTGGCCGAGGCACAATGCACCAGGCCCCCCAGCTACAATGCACCAGCCCCCCCTGCAGGTGGTAGGCCTACAGGAGGGCAGACCATCCATCCATTTTCCAACCCACTTTTCCTTCTGGGTCACAGGGGGCCCAGAGCCTATCCTGGAAGCTATGGGCACAAGGCAGGGAAGAACCCAGGATGGGGGGCCAGTCCATCGCAGGGCACACTCACACACCAGTCACTCACACACCAGTCACTCACACACCAGTCACTCACACACCAGTCACTCACACATGCACACCTATGGGCAATTTAGGAACTCCAATCAGCCTCAGCATGTTTTTGGACTGTGGGGGGAAACCGGAGTGCCTGGAGGAAACCCAACTACGACACGGGGAGAACATGCAAACTCCACACACACGTAACCCAAGCACAGACTCAAACCCAGGTCCCAGAGGTGTGAAGCAACAGTGCTAACCACCGGTTTCACTGTTTGGATGAGTTTCGGCCTCCATGTTTTTTCATCATCATGAGGGTTGTTTAATCGCACTTTGTCTGGCCATTCACCTAGGACCAATTCGCCTCGGGAGACTGTTACACATATTTCTGTCCTCCCTTGCTGCCCCCTTCCCCCACACCACACTTTTTCTGCTATGGGTGGGCTGTGCTGATGACTTGGTGGCTTTGCCCTCCATACAGACTGCATCAGATCCCTGCCTCATCTAGTCACATCTGCCCAGATCCCAAATGAGAGCGGAGGAGACCTAGAGACGGAGATAATGGGCTGCGCTGTTGTGTACATTGTTTCGGGATCAAATTGTATGGCTCAGGCTGTGGCGTTGTTCGAGGCTCTTTCAATTCTGATCCGTTTATATAGTTTGTAAATGGAATATTATTTTGTAATACGTATTATCTGCACATACTGCCCAGCTGTTGCTGATATTTGTTCTCTTCTCCAACTCCACTGATGTATGGATGTTTTTTTGTGTTACCTCCTGGTCGTAACAGAGACCCTATCAGGGGCAACTGCCCCCGACAACATAGCTCCTAGGATCAGAGAGGCACAAAAACCCTGAGGTTATGAGGTGGCGATTCATGGAGGGGAGGGACAGTGCTGCTGGGTGGGCAGACTGGGGTGACAAAAGAGATCAAGTGTCTTAGGGTCTTGTTCATGAGTGAGTGAAAAAGGGAGCAGGAGATTGACAGGTGGATCGGTACAGCATCAGCAGTTAAAGTGGACATTGTCCTGGTCTGTCGCGGTAAAGAGAGAGCTGAGTTGAAAGGAAGAAGTTCCTAGACTCAGGAAAGTGGTGGATAATGGATTGATAGATGGACGGATGGACAGATGGATGAAATTGTTCTCATGTCAAAGACTGTATAGGAGCATGTCAGAGATTATTCCGGATCTCTTACCACTTCCAACAGTACTGAGAAAGGAGGTCTACGGGGCAACTGGGATTTGTACGATTGGAACACATCTGGAAACTTTTCAGACAGTTTTGAGTGAAGGTCTTCACGTAGAACATTTACTGGATGAACGGGTGGTTTGTTAATGTAGCCGATGAAGAAGATGCTGTGTAGAATCTGGCAGAAGAACAGAAAATGACCATTACGTCTGGCAGACAACAAAACATTCTGATACTTTAAACTTTAATCCACCTTAAGTTTACATTCAGTGGCATAATTCAGTTAAAGCACAAAATCGGTATCACATTTAATAGAAGCATGTGCAAATCAGATACACAACAAGTAAATTATTGAACAGCTTTAGCTTAAGATGAGGGTTGGAGTATTAATAAATCATTTTAACAATCAAAACATTCTGTGGCAAACTGCTATAATGACAATATCGGGGAGTGACTCACCTCTTTAATGTAGCGTCTTCCCCGCTCTTGGCTGAGCTTTCCATTGCTCACTATTGAATAAATGAATTTCAGAGATTCTTCGATAAACACCGCACTGCTCATCAGCAGATTCTGTCTTATCACCCTTTCAGTCTGTACAAACTGATCCATTCCCTGCAACCTGAATAGGTCATATTATATAATTAGAACAATTTGCCGAGGAATCAGACAACCCTTATACCTTATGAGGTCACAAGGTAAATGTTTTAAGCCAGCGATTCAAATAGTATTTTACTGCTATCAAGTAGTACTTTATTACAATTACTACTTATTTTAATACTCAAATTATTAAAAACCAGGCTGTGCAGAACATTTTTGATAGCACAGGGTCAGATTTTGTTAATGTACACTTTTCTATGAGGTGCAAAAATCTCCATGGTTATGAGTTTTAAATAAAATAATATTTAAAACTCATATGTAATATGCTGTATATTACAGCATATTACATATGTTAAGTATCATTCGCTTACTTGTATTAACCTAGATAAGTTGTGCAGGGCTGGGGCACACACTGAATGGGATGCTAGTCTATCACAGGGCACATACTGTACACACAGTAGGCAATTAAGAGACACCAGTTAGCCCAACTGTCTTTGGACTCATATGAGTAGGACATACTCCCTGAGGCTCCCTTAGAATATGGGTCATTCTCCATTCAGAGTGGATACATTTTTAAAGATCACAATCCCAAAATGAAACCACCTTTGCCTGTCTGTTGACATGTCCTTTACATTCAAAATGTTATGGGCAATATTAAGAGACAAAATATGAACAAAGATCTAATTCCCATGTTAATTAGCATTAGTTACTGGTGTCATGGATATGGTGCAGTGACATTCTGATTAAAATGTAAGATTTTTTTTAATGCCTCATGGGGGTGTATTAGCTTACTGTAATATCTGGAATGTGATCAAGGGAATTATATGCAAAAACCATTTTGGTTTATTTACTTGTAAATACATTGTTATTCTCTGGTTTTGCTCAGACTAATTAACATTAAAGATTGTTGAAATACAGTACTGTGCAGAAGTCTTAGGCAGTCAAAGGAAAGGATTATAGCTGTTTATCTGGGGAGTGAATGTGTATTTGATAAGTGAAAAAACACGTAATTAAAATGTATGCAAATGAACAGTAATACGCCCACCAAAACAAACAAACAAACAAACAAACAAATAAATAAATAAAACAAGAATTTCTCCTGATTTCCAAAAAGCTACTGAAATTTTGTTGGATGGCTAGATGAACACCGCTTCAGTTCCCAAACCACTTCAGCCATTCCATGTGTTTGTTAATTTTCACCACTAGCTCAACAAATACACCGATATATTTGATTTTTGCTAAAAAAAATAATAGGGTGAATTTTAGGTTTTGAAATGGTTAAACTATTACACATCTTACCAGTTTCACAAAAGCAAGAAGATCATTTAAACACAATTTTCTTTAACTGCCTAAAACTATTGCACAGTACTGCGTATATTTTTAAAATATGTATATTTTACCTTAAAGGATTTCCTGATTGTCGCGTTTCGTTTTCCTCTGACGATTCCTCCTGTAATAAGTGGACTGTAAGTGGAAATGAGAAACGGGGTGAAACATCCGTGTTGCTACGGACTACACAGTACGGCCACTCCGCGTCGCAAAGTACAATAATTCCAATCCGTTCGTTTTCCTGGTTTAAAGTTTCTTGTAATGGATTTATTGGGGTTCCAAGCAGCGTTAGCTGCAGGATCGCTATTGTTTTTTTTTAACTTCTTTTTGCAACAAATCATTTCATAGTAGACTTGAAAATATAACAGACAAAATGTTTCTTGTGTGATTTTTATGCAAATACAGTTTTCAAAATTACAGTTTTTTTAAATTGCTTTGGAACATTTCTCAAATGAAAATTAACATTTGCAAAACAAGTGTAATCTCCACACCACAATGTCACTTCTGCACAGGAGAACATAATTTCCAAACATTTTTGTACGTATATACAAATGGTTTTATACAATTGTCAGCATTTGGCACAATTTTCAGTTGCTTTGGTCTTGTTGGTGAAAACAGATTATGTAGTTTCCCACTGCAATAATTTTATACCCAAAACTATATATGTATTGTGTTAGCCACAACATGAAAATAGTTAGCCAAGCTTTTGAAATAATTAAAAAATATATTCCATAAATTGCAGTGATATGGCACTGCTGTGTTTTTGGCTCCCACTGTGCATGCTTTTCTTTTCTTTGGTTTTGGTGAAAATTGCATGTCTGGGAAGAGCTCCACGCATCTCAGACACGTCAGTTTCAGGTTGTACTGAAATACGATCAATTCTGTATTTGAGCTCGGATTGGCGAGCTGTGACGAGTTCGTCTCTCCTTCCAGCGACTAAGGCACATCAGCATCTGTTCCTTCTGTACTGCTGCTGTGTTCACTGGAGTTCTGCGATGGCTGATCTAGGGTCAGCTGTTGTTCAAACTTGGATGAAAGATCTTCTGGGCCTCTATTGTCTTTGCAACTGAGCATGTGAAATGCAGCGGAGTGCAGAAACTTAGGGAGCAGCACAGACGGGCTACAGTTAGCAGCCAAACACACAGCATACGCCATGTTTACAGTTTTCAGTTTTCACAGTGTACGTTTTACAGTTTTTTTTTCAATTGCTACAATACTTTCTACAAAACTGAAGTCACTTTCTCAAAACTCTTCGTAGTCTACAGAACCAACACGCAGCTTGGCCAAACAGTTCATCTCTTCTCCAAATCCAGTATAGCCACCAAAACAATGAACCCCTACCTCAAAATAGACTCATACCACCAAAAATTTAGCACTTAATTTCTTTGTGGAAGAACACTGTATTACACCCAAACAAATATTTGTTTGTTTGTTTTGGGGGGCATATTACTGTTCATTTGCATAAAAAACATTTAGTCACTGAATTGATTTTGTATGAAAGCAATGAGAAATGATCCACAGTTTAGCCCACAGAAACTGATGTTATGGCAATTGTGTGAAGAGTTTTGAGAAAGCAACTTCAGTACTGCAGAATGTATCTTAGCCATCAAAACAAACTGTAAGTGCTTCCCGGTCCTTTGTTTGTTAGTCCAGTCATCAGCGTCATTTCCACCGTGTTGCCTTTTATCTGCCTTCCGCCACTCCTACCGTCTGGATCCCTTGAGATCCTGTTTATTTTCAGCTATTGTTTAAATTGACCCCTTTTTGTGAACCACCCTTGATCCCACTTCCTTTGTCCCAGTCAACATTACGACAATATGTTCTCTGAACTGAAAATCACTAAACTTTTCACCATTAAGGGAACTAGATCTAATACAAAAAATCATATTGAACGATGTTTTCTTTATCTTCTGTGGCGTATTACTGCCACCATGACAAAATAAAATTTGCCCAGTTTTTCACTGTAACATTTTCATTGTTGTTCTGCTCATTATATTGCCCTGGTGGAGACCTGAACCCTGGTCCCAGAGGTAACAACACCAACCACTGCACACCGTGCCGCTCCCAAACGGTAGCCATGTTGTTTTTTTCTTGAAGTGTGTTGAACGTTATAATTGAATTTGACAAGATATAAATGGTTTAGAAACTTCATATATGAAAAATACATTAAAAAGGAGAATCATTTGTAACTTGGACAATTTATTCAGTGTAAATTTAATATAAAGACACTTGAGCCTGAGTGATTGAAATCAGGGAAAAGTCATTAAATGATGAATTGTTACAATGCATGGTTACTCACGTGGAAGATAAAATTCTATCTCTGAACGACTCTCCTATACCTTAGCTCCGGGAAAAAAATAATTAAATGTGTGACTCACAATTGATTAAAATCGTCTTTATTAGCAGGATAATGCAAACCAGGGGATTTGCACACACAAACAAAAACAATGCACCGTTTTTAGGCTCCTTCAGCACTCTTTTGTCTGGCGTTCTTTAATAGGACTGATTATCATATAACATGACCTGCATGCGATTTCCTCATCCCTTCCATTGACCCCTTGCCTTTCTTTACTCTGTATGTAACCACATAACCTACTGTTTGATTACCTAATATACTGTTACACATTATTTATACTAACATTGATTATACTATTGTACCTGTGACATTATGAGTTTAAATGCTTCGTATTAATAAACTCAAACTATCACAAGCAAGATCCTTCCTACTCGCTATCTCATACCTCTGTTCACTGTCACCAGGACAACCCTCCCCCTGTGTTTTTTCCTTTCTAACTGCCAGGTGCATCCTGTCTTTCCTGCTATTACTAACTCGAGCACACACCTACACGTTCACGAGGATGAAGGCCTGGGAGGGAACACCAACCTCACGCTGCACGCAACCCCACCTCACGTTCAGTTTCTCTTCCACACTCACAAAAATAAATCATTTACCCACCTATCTAACCACACCCACACCTTCCCGACTCCTTCTCAACCTTGGAATTTAATATATATTATGAACATTATATGCTCAAAATTATGTTAAGAAAGGATTTTTATGGTTCAGCCTATTTTTTAACCAGATTAGATTAGATTCAACATTATTGTTATTGTACAGGTACAACAAAATGCAGTTTAGCATTTAACCACAAAGTGCAAATAGTAAAGATGCAATAGACAGTGGATGTAAATACAAGGAAGAGTATACAGCTATGAAGACTGATCAGTTTGTATAGATATATACCTTGATATATGTATCAGTTTGTATAGATACATGATATATGAATTAGGGGTGGGCCGATCCACATCTCAAATTCTGATCCGATTCTGATACACAACTGCTGATACATATTCCGATACAAGAGCTGTTTTTACTTTAATATTTTAACATTATAAATATTTTAATAATATAGGAGTGATAATAGGGGTGAGCGTGACAGTATGGTAGTCGTTCTGGCTCCCGGAGAGGATACTTTAGGTACCGGGTCAAACTCTGAGGACTTGCGGCATGTGGGGATGACAGCCTGACCCAGAGACAGGTAGAAGATGTTGCTGAAGATCTCAGACAGTTGCCCAGCACAGGCTGTAAGCACACGGCCAGGTATGCGATCAAGACCAGCCGCCTTGCGTGCATTCACTTTGCTAGGTGCAGACTGTATAGCAGAGGGGGTAGGTCTAGCAGGTGTTTTAATTGTCCCAGTCAACATGAGCATTAGCTCATCAGGAAGGGAGACATTACTTGCTGTTGAGGTTGTATTCACTTTCCTGTAATCTGTGATGGTCTTAATGCCTTGCCACATACGGTGCAGCAGTTCTCAAAATGATCCTCAGTTTGATGCTTATACTTCCAAGCCTGACCTCCCTATTCAGCCAAGGCTTCTGGTTGGGGAAGGTCTTAATCTGTTTGTGTCCACGACCATGATATGCAGTTATAAAGATCCAAAAATCCCTCTGAAATGACATTTTGAATGAAAGGGAAATAGATGTACTTCCCAGATTTACATTTTCTTTAGTTATGCATGATTTCCCAGGATATGACTTTACACTCTGCAACAAAACGTTCTCCTGTGAAACAGCATGTGTAGATCCCCAAGATCTAGAAACATTCAAGGAAATCCAACACTTTTGTTAGATCCTTGTCCTTGTTCTGTATGAAATCCTCTGTATTTTTTTCAATCCTTGCAATCTCATCCAGTAGTTTCAAATACTCCTCTTCAGACTGCAAGGAAAAAAGAAACATGTATATATTTTAGGCATACTGCTAATCTGCGTATCAAATTGTGGGCATAAGTAAACACCCATATAGTACCGAAAATCCAGCATCCTTGGCAATTTTTTACACCCATTGTGTCCTGTAATCATATTGCATTTGTCGGCACTGTTGACAATTCGCGGTGACACCTTATTTGACACATTATTGGACAAAAAAAAAAAATCTGTTTGGCTATAGTTTATTTTTGGTAAATTTCATGTCCTTTTTGTTTAATAGGCAGTACAGTATTAAGCACATATATTTCAAATGATCACGATGTGATATCGTGCAGCCCTAATATCTAGTATTTCACTTAAAAAGTAGTCCTACCTGATAAGACTATTAATGAAATGGATGGTTTTCAAAAATAAAATTCTGTATGATCATTACACATTACCTCTGGTGCAGTGTACTGTCCATATTTGTAGCTCTCAATGGGAGGAAAAGTTGCACCCTCCTTGAAGAAGTCTTTCAAACTTTCGGCTATACGATGCAGGACCTCGTTCTCATAGAAGTAGACTTTGCCCTGGCTGTCTACCAGCACGATGAGCTGCAGCCCCTCTGCCAAGGACGGGAAGTTATCGATGGCACCAATGACGACCATCTCCGTTGGCTCAGGAAGGTACAGCTCACTCCAGCTGTCCAGCATCTCATCCCTTCCCCAGTAGACGGTTCCATCCAGGTCTGTGATTCTGACTGCATAGCCGTTTGGTTCCTTTAGTTTGATTTCAAACCCGTTGTATTTCTTCACCAGCTCAGGAAGCTCCTTTGAGTCTCTGTCTGTAAACAGAAGCCTTGTCAGTGACGGGAGAAATAAACCCACAACAGATGAGATGTAGCGTGATCTGTCTACTTTAATTCATTAGATATTAGGTTAAAACAAGTGCAGTGACAGCACATGGTAAATCCCACCCAATTTCACATTTCACGCTGTGCAACAAGGAGAAAAGTTAGCTTACATGTCAACAAACGACAGATCAGACAGTTTCCAGCATTCTCTTTATTTAAAGAAACCCACCAAAAGTCTCGCACCAACTCAGTTTCAGCAAAATGACGATACTGACCCGCAGATTAATTAATGTGATACAGTGCAGACGTGCACTGGGTGTTAGAATGCAGCTGAAATACAAATAAAGTGCAGGGCGTCACCCACCACCCCCAAACAAGGTACTGTGCACTGGATTTGTCAGTTAATCTGCATATAAATGGTGTTCTTCTGCACGAGAGGAGGGGGGAAAACTGTCCTTTATTTGTATTTCAGCTGCATTCTAACACCCAGTGTATGTCTGCACTGCATTACATGAATTATTTAACAGTTAGATCATCATTTTGCTGCAACTGTGAGACTTTGCCACTGGATTCCTTCGACTTACTTGGTTTGCAGAATTTTTTCATCAGGTTCACATTCTTCTGTGTGTTTTGCCTAAAATGAAATTATGAAAATGATTATATGCTTGTAGTCAGCACACCTGTATAACATCCATCCATCGATCCTACTGGGTCGCGGGGGGTCCGGAGCCTATCCCGGAAGCAATGGGCACGAGGCAGGGAACAACCCTGGACGGGGGGCCGGCCCATCGCAGGGCCCTATATAACATCTCATAAGTTATTAGATATATAAATACGAAGCAAAAAAAAAAAAAACAACATTCTTACAGACAGCAAAACAATGCAGCACTATTATCGCCATCAGGGACCAAACAATTTATGGGCATATTATGTAAGACTGTGCATCCAGTGATAGTGTAGCAGCAAGTCTAGCATACAGCCCAGCCTTGTGCCCTGTGTTATCTGACATTCTCCATCTCCCCTCCCACCCTGATCAGGATAAGCAGCAGGAAGAGGGACAAATGTACAAAATTCATGTATGATTTCACGTCACCACCTTCCTAAGAACATTCAGAACCATCAGGATTTCAAGCAACAGCAGGAAGTAAGAAGTATCCCCATTATAAACCGCTTAGGATGACCACGGTATTACTGGTAAAACTATGTTTTAACTCACCTTTTTTTGGGATTTAAGTCATGTGAATTTCTGTTTGTTCTTTCCAGACAAGTAGGTCTCCGTTTGACCAGCTTGGTCAACTTCACATTAGCTGTTGGCAATTCTGAGGGGTCGTAAATCGACCTGTATTTTCCTAAAATAAATTGCTGCTTTCTTTGTGACTGACCCATGCCATTTGTACATAAAATAATAGCATATAACATATAAATTCTATACATAATATATAAAACTGTACATTTATATTTGATGCAGTTTCAATGACTCAAAATGACTTTGTTTGAAGCCTTTGCTTTTATGATTCTGAAGCAAAAACGACTTCAACATACAAACTAATTTCTAATGGTACAGAGAGTTATACACTAGATTCCCTTGTGCAGGTTTGTTGTTTGTCAAATCCAAATTCAGCTTCGTATAGTTGGTGTAACACTGAAAAATGTGCTAAATCTGTTGGTTTGATGTCCTATGGAAAAAAAAAGTAAAGACATCATTAGTGTCCAAGTATGTGCCTATTAAATCAATCGGAAACATTTAAATGGCTCACCAATTACACCAGCACCAATCCATTACTAACCAGCATAGACCAGCAGGGAAATCATGGGTATATCATGGAAAATGGGTATTCATCACGTTGTGGGGACATTTGGTCCCCAAAAGGTAAGGTATATCCAGACCACGCACGCACACACACACATTGGGGTAAAGGGCCTTGAGCAACGTGATGAATACCCTTTATTTTGACCTTATGGGGACCAGTTTCCTCAATTTTCTAAAAAATCCATGACTGCAATCAAAAAACTCAAAAAACTGACTTATGGTTAAAGTTAGGGCTGAGTAGGGTTAAGGGTACGTCAAAGGTAGCATTAGCATTTTTCACACAGAAATGAATGGATGATCCCCATAAAGATATGATTAGAGGTCTGTGTCTTCCATTCATGTCAGAATAACTTTGAATTTGGATACGCTGTGACTGTATATTACAGAAACGTCTCTTTGTATATATATGTTTACACACACACACACATTGTAATGCTGCCTACAAAGCAGACTGATAATGTCGCATCACATGACCTGGCCACCTGACCTAAACTGGCTTTGGAGGACTTTGACCAGAGAGTGAAGGCAAAGTGTCCAATGAGTGCTCAGCATATGTGGGACCTCCTTCAGGACAGCTGGAAAAGCATCCCAGGAGGCTACTTCATGAAAACGGGTAATAGGAAAATATAGGGTCAGTCAGTCCCTGGAGGAACTGGGGTTAAAGGTCTTGTTCAAGGACCCAGTGATGGGATCACTCTGCTGACCCAGGGATTTGAACCAGCAACCTTCTGAGTTCCAACCCACAGACCTGCCCCCCCTGGAAATTATTTTTTGAATACTGTTTTGGTCAGTGCATAAACCATATCCCTACTGAAAAAAACATTCACCAGCGTGATTTCCATGCTGGTTTAGTGCTGGTTTCATGCTGGTATGCAACTGGTGGACCCGCATAGCTGTGCTGGTGTACCTATCTCTCTAATGATGCTGGTCCACCAACACCAAAACACAACATATGCTGGTATATCCAGTATGCATTATGCTTTTCATGGTAACCAGCTATGCCACTCTATGCAGTTATTTCAGCAGGGATATGCTATTTTATTGGTTTGATGTCTTAATAATTATCCTAAAATGTAGATAATAGCACAAATAAACCTTTTGGCTGTCACTCTATATATAATTCATCCATCCATCCATCCATCCTCTGCCGCTTATCTGGGGTCAGGTCATGGGGCAGCAGTCTAAATGGGTACACTCAGACCTCCCTATCACTAGTGTTACGCTCCAGTCTAGGGTTGGAGCCTAACAAAGTGAATGGGAAGGAGGGATTGGGAAGGAAAAGACAACCAGAGCTAGGAGAAGGGAACACGGGACACAAAGGCAGTCTTTTTTATAGTTTTTTTTATAGTTTTTCACAGACACTTTACAAACACTAGGTGTAACGAACGTCAGGAGTGACAGAGGCCAAAGAAACAAACAAAAACACATCTACCGAATACAACCCCAAGCTAATCTAAGTTAAGATAAAATAAGTTAATCGTAAGTGAACGCAACAAAAAGGTGAAACGAAACAACAATGCCTAAGTCTATCTCCCTAACCAAACAAACAGTAATCCCCACGTTGACGAAGAAACAAAAAGGCAGACACTCCTTACACACACACCTAGTGGAACACGAAACACAGCCGAAGCGACAGTATCCAGAGGGGAGATCAAAGAGGCGAAGTCGGAGTACGAGCGAAAGTTCAAAACCAAGCAGACAGTCAAAACCAGGGCGAAGGTACAATAAGGGATGAGACGAGAGTCGAAAACCAGGAACCAAAACAGCACGTAACACCAGCCACCTCCTCCAGCTCCTCCAGGGGAATACCAGGGCGTTCCCAGGCCAGCCGAGAGATATAATCTCCCCAGCGTGTCCTGGGTCTGCCCCGGGTCTCCTCCTAGTTGGACATGCCCGAAGCACCTCCCCAGGGAGGCACCCAGGAGGCGTCCTAGACAGTTACCCGAACCACCTCAATAGGTTCCTTTAGATGCAGAGGCTCTACTTTGAGCCCCGCGATCTCATTCTTTCGGTCCCTACCCAGTGCTCATGACTATAGGTGAGGGTATGGGAACGTAGATCGACCGGTAAATAGCTCCTAGGATCACAGAGGTACGCAAACCTCTTCACCACGATAAGGTGGCGATTCATGGAGGGAACTATATATAATATAATATTAAAATAAGAACCAACTGATGCAGGACATGGGTTCTCGTTATTTTTCTGTCCCTACTAAGCGAAGAGTGGTATCTTTGAAAGCATACGCCTGTGTTATAAAAATGTAATATAATATATATATTAACATGCTGTTTTTGTTACATAATAAGTTATATTGTCCGACATCCCCTGGATTCCCCGTAAATATCACAAAAAAACGTGATTTCACAGTTTCTCCGTTTGGTTTTAAAACGGAAAAATAAAGCTTGAAGTCTGTTTTTTCTTTTCCCGTTTTCTCGGTTTCATTTTAACAGAAAAACACTTTTCGTTTTTTTCCGATTTTGTTTTTCTGATTTGGTTTTGAAACGGAAAGTTCAAAGAACGAACGATACATGGATTATTTTTCACAGGGGCTGTCAATTTTCACTTTCTGCTCGAATTCACCTCTAACTTGGACAAGCGAAATACACAAGTACGGCTTTACGCAAGTCTCCTTACCTGCCAGTGTGGGAGGAAATGTCTTACTTCTTCAGCAGACGTTCACGTGTTTTCCAAAGTACTGTAACGCTAAAACTTTTCCCCTGGTCTCGCAGGGGCGTGGAAATGAATAACGGGTTACGACAATTCTGAAAAGGTCACTGGTTTTGTTTAGGTTTTACTGAACGGCAGAAGCCCCCAATCCAAGGCTCCACCTATAGAGCCAAAATTGGTAACATCCAACTAAATAACATAAATGCAAAAACAGGAGACAACAAATGTAAGTACATGTAAAAACACATCAATACTTGACAATGAAATTAAAATAAGAATACAAATATGAAAATACCATACATACATACATATTAAATGTAATCCAGTTAACAGACATGAAATCCATTCTACATGCAATGAAACAAGCTGTCAATACCCGATCTGTAACACTGAGTGAACAGCTGGGTACAAATCGGGCGTCGTCGTAAAATATAATTTGTTACGCAGGTACTACCTAGGAGTGACGAAAGCATATCATCAGACATGTGATACACAAACCGTTAAAAATATTTTCTATATATCCTATATGAATGTATATGCTCTATGCAATTGAAACTTATAACTAGTTGTTCTGTCGAAAAATACTACCTATCGAGACGTGCTATCGAGCCTTTCTGCGCATGTGCAGTTCCACCGTTTTGGGA
>JAOYFF010000046.1:593666-605191 GCA_025773925.1 Cryptomyrus ogoouensis
ACACCTCACACATTGGGGTGGTGAGGGAGGGGCCACTGTTTCTAACCAGAAGGCTGTTAGCTCAAATCCTGGGAGGGATCCTGTTGCAGGACCCTTCAGCAAGGTGTTTAACCTCAGTTATTTGAAATATCCAGCTATGTAACTGATGTTAGAAGTGGATAGTTCAGGCCCAGAAAGAACAAATCCAGACCAGGATTTTGTTTCAACCAACAGTTGAGTATTAAATGTTACAGTCACAGTATTCTGCTTGTTGGTTGAGACAAAATCCTGGTCTGGATTTTTTACTTTCTGCACCTGAACTATCCATCTTGGCTCATTGTCAGCTAACAATGCATGAGAAAAGCTGGCTTGTCAATGCACACGGACCAGCAGGGAATGTTCCCTAGCAATCCTGTGGGATTGTCAGATAAATTTAATCTGAAGTGACTGGTGTAGATAGTGTCTAACTGCGGATGGCTTGCTGTCCTCACCTCCAGGTGAAATCACTAAAGAACGAGTCCAGGAGAGTGATGAGGAAGTCCATCAGCAGGAGGCGGTAAAGCTCCTGGCCAACAAAGCTCTCCCAGCACTACAGACAGCCAGCAGGGGGCAGTAACATCAGATGGGTCCTATCACTGTCTTCATGCAGTAATACAGTTTATGGGAATCGCAATGAATTTAATGTGACAATCAGTTGCTGTAACATCCCTTCTGTCACATTGATTATAAACTTGATGATACTGATTTACGCGTAAGCTGCTCAAAAATGTTTTAGAACACTTCATGTCGATTTTTGATTAAGTTGTTCCTACCTTCATTTAAATTGTAGTCACCATTTATCTTTTTATATGGATGTATGTGACATCACTGTCATGGACCCGCTGTGAACTCACTTACCGGCTGTGATCCAGCTCCCTTTCCCAGCCAAAGGTAGCACAGCAATCCCAGCATGCAAGCCTTCAGGGCCAAGTCCCTGTCCAAAATCAACAAAGCAGTTAGTTATGCAGTAAAAAATATATTTCCTACGACTTACCCTGGTGAGGGTCATGGCAGTGAAGGCCAGGAGCCAATCCCAGACAGCATCGGGCTCATGGAAGGGGGACACCCTGGACGGGATGCCAGTCCATCACAGGACACATAAAGACAGTCACACACTATGGACAATTTACAGATATCGCTATACCCACCTCTGTGCCAACTTCATACATGGAGCAGAGGCAGGATCCTAAACCTTCATACAAACTCCTTCATGTATTTCTACCACTTACCTGAAGATGGCGACCCAGACACAGACACGGGGTGAGCTGTACTTCTCCAGGTAAGCCACAATGTTAAAGACAACAGGCAGAAACATGTTGATGGTAGACACCAGTGCAGGTACAATCAGCAGATGGACCTCCTGACCCATGGGATTGTCTTTTTGGGAGTTCATCTGGCAGTCCGTTAAGAAACACTGAATTACTACATACCTTGGCCAGGTGCAATAAAAATTTGTAGCTAAAGGCCTGGTATAGTACTGCTGAATAAACGAAGGCCTGCTGTGACATCACTTCATGGCTAAAGGCCTGGTGCTATATGACTAATTCCCTTATAAACTGGACTTACGACAATGTAGACAGATCCAAGGCAGAACAGCATGCTGCCCAGACACAAGGTCCACGCCAAAAGGTGTCCTGCGACCCAGGCTAATCTCCTCATCAGGCCAGGCTTGGTTTCTTTGGTCACCACCTGCAGCAGCTCCTGAACAAAGAGGCTCTCGTGTTTAGGTTCTGCAAAGACTTTCACAAGCAACAGCACCAAATTAATTATTAAGAAAAAGATGAAAATGTTGGTGTGGGAAACAGGAGGCATGGTCAACAAACAAGCGGACAGTGGTTTTCTGTGAGGTTGCTGTCGGTTCTTTGTGATGGAAACTGTAAGTACACCTGCCTGTGCATGTGAGTCCCCAAATATTACCTTCAGTTGTGTGTAGATACTCTCTGACTGCAGGTGGATGGAATCCATCGCGGTGACTTTGAAGTCCCAGGAGCAAAACGTCTTGATGGCCGTGTCACACCGGTATTTTCGCTTGTCAAAGCTCCCCCCGTATGACCTGAACATGCTACCAGGACAGCAAACAAAAGTCAGTTTCAGTCTATTTTATTTAACATTTCATGGAAGAACCCATTTCCAGTTGTAGTGAGCTCATACAAACAGTTCTTTTAAATCTTGATTTGAATGACATATAACATTAAAAGTGAAATAATATACCATTATTATGTAATAATAGATACTTCATTGATCCCATGGGGAAATTCTCCTTACGCCTTCCCCGGCTTGGTCTCTATAGGTGAGAGCAAGCTGGCCATGAAGGGCGGCCCCCCATAGCAGCACCTGGGGGGCTGGGGGTTAACAGATCAAGGACTCACAGATGTAGTGAGGCTGGGCTGACCATCTAACCACAGGTACAGAGGCCTAGCCCAGTGAGCCACATGCTGACCCCTAAAACATAATCGGAAGCTTCTGATGGACAAGGAAACAGTTCAATGAACTTTCAGTTCAGTTTCAGAATCTTATAAAGCTCATTTAATAAAATTCACAGCCAGGACATCATGCCTGTATGTTCATGTGCAGCAGCTGCAAAGTGTCTGGCCCGTGTGTTATTTTCAGCAGACCTTTATATCTCTAGATGCTATCAGATCTCCAGCATGCGTCTCTTTAAGAGGTAAAAGGGTGAACAACCAACCGCAATTTGCCACATTTCGGCCACAATGTTGACTAAGCCCATCCAGAAAGGGCTGACATTTCACGGGAGGATGTTCTGGTACAGAGCTGAGTCAAACTCAAAGGCAGGCAAGTATATCCAACACAACCACTACCATGTTCAACCCCAGCACCATGGGGGAATGAATGTAAGTTTGATCTTTGACTCATCTGTCCACAGAGCACTGTTCCAGGACTCTTGAGGATCAGGCTGGTAGTTTTTCAACATGGGACAACCTTTTTGCCATGTCATAAAATGCAAGTCTGACTACTCTGCACGCCAAAAACAAAACTAAACAAACACTTAAATCTGCACTACGTCATTCCCAGACACCATCGATATGGTTTAATCCACAGAAAGACAAAAATAAATATGGAAAATGGCAAAGATGCTAAAAATACTGGGAATGGGGACTCCATGGGATGAGGGATCACAGCGCCACCTACCTGTACACAAGAAAGATGCAGGAAAGAAGGAAAGACAGAGCGATGTTTAGGAAGTAGACCAGGGGGGCATTTTCATATGTTGCCCCACAGTCGCTGGAGGCCGATGTGCAGCTCTCACGCAGCGTGGAGTTGGTGTAGTAGCTGTAGAACATGGTCGAGTTTGCAAAGCTACCCTACCAAAGCAAAAATGGGGAAGGGACTGGTGAGTAAGGAAGCAGGTATGGTGCCACTGCGTGAAAGATCCCAAAAGGGTGCCAGCAAATCCATCAGCTCAGTAGTACTGTACTTGATTTTAAGTCAGAGGTCCAAAACAGTCATTTTCCATGGTAATTTTAAACATCTAGGACTATTACACTAGTGTTAGTGAAGACTTTGACAGTCAACTTCAGAAACCCCAAGTACTTTTGTAAGAGAACAAAGTGCTATAAAAATCACTTCAGAATTAAAAAAAAATACATTAAAATATCCTACAAGTATACCATCCATCCATTATCATCCATCCGTCCATCCATCCTTCAATTGTTTATGCAATAGAAGATCACAGGATTTTTCCCATTTTATGTTGATTGACTTGCATTAAAAAATTTAAAGTAACTGTACACTTAAAAAACGTGTAAAGGGAACACCTCACGGACACAACTATACAGATCATGCATGAGACTGAACGTGCGTGTGTATACATTTCCTAAGATAAAAACCTAAAAGGCAGATCATGTGGGCGTGTCCCTTTTAGTAAATGTTTTAGTAGTGATGTTTTTCAAGCATCAAAAGTATTTTGCTTGTCATCGGTTGCTTGTTTTCAAATTTTGTTGGGAAGGAGTTTTTTGCAATATAGTCATGTTCTGCAATATAGGATTTAATGTGCAGTCTGTACAATCAAAGATACAATGGAACAGGTTCCTCAATCCTTACCATACCAGTGAGCATCTCCAGGCCTGTGAAGTTACTGGAAGATGGCAGAGGGGCGTATATCGCCTGGGGCAGGGTCAGGAAGACCCCGGTGGTCAGTAAGAGGACAACATTGAAGAACAGTAGAGTCTTCAGGAAGGTGAAGTAAGATAGGACACCCGTGCCGAAACGGCCAGACACATCCGTGAATGCCGCCTGCCACAGGCAGGAGGAGTCCAGCACCCACTGCCAGTTATGCTTGGTCTGCTGCAGAGGTCAAAGGTCACATAGCATCTACATTCAGCCAATAAAGGCATCAGATACATTGTTATCATACTGATGAATGATGAACTTTCATTATGTTTTAATGTGTAGACTTTAATAAGAATTAAATATCAGTGCCCTGGAGAAACCCTGCTGTGAAGAGTACATAAAAATAAATAAAAATAAAACTGATTATAATACAAGTGTTTATCCAGGACACAGGCTGAATCCAGTATTGTAGGGATTTGTGACTTGACAAAAACTCACCAGAATGAGACCAGCGCAGCAAGACACATGACTGGTAGAAGCTGCTCTTTTCTGAGAACTCGACAGCTTCCTTGTAAGAGAAAGAGTGTTGAGTTTCTAAAGAGAAAATCCTCGCTAGAAAAACAGGCCTAAGGACAGGAGCAGGGACAGGGGGTTAGTGACAGAGAGGAGGTGTCCGCACAGCCTAAGGACAGGAGCAGGGACAGATAAGGCCAATGTGTCCAGATTCACAGAATCTGATGGAGGACCAGCATTTAACAGGGCCTACCTGACCTCCCGCTTCTTGGCTATGCTCAGGGGAACAGTCCTCAGCATCCGCATGAGCTCCCCAGATGGTAGAGCCCGGAGGTCTCTCACAAGCTGCTCTGTAAAGGATACGTGCAGCTCAGTGGGTCTGAGGGACTTCCACAGGCCATTTCACGGCATAACAAGAGAACAGCGCCACCCACTGGCTGGTGGGCTTCCATACTAATAATACAGATTTACTCTAAATGTCTTTCTGCATCAAGAACAAGGAAGCACATTCTTCTTAGTAACGGGGTTCCTGTGGAGGTCAGGTAGGGCTGGACAGTGGGACAGTGGCTAGACATCCAGCTTTGCTGCTGAGAAGCTAATGCACTCACCCCAACAGTTAAGCCCGTGGCCAACAGCCAGCTCGGATCTTCCTGCCAAGTACCAAGTACTTTAGTTTAATAATCATGTTGTTCAGCTATCAGGAGGCCACCAAAAGTGTAAGCAACCATGACCCATGACTAAGGATCATCCGAATGAAGAACCATGTCAGGTGGAGGCTTGGATGGTCTATATTTTTTCATACTGTCATACCTTCCAGACATTTCACCCCTGTATGAGGTATATGAAGTTATTTTAGAAAATAAAAACATGTCATGTAGGCAACTGTAAACTCCAGAGTCAGAGATAGCAGAGTGAAAAAGGCTCATCAGTGTGTAAGTTGAGCACCAGGGAAACTAAGAGACTCGTTGAAGAGTTAAAAGAGTTAAAAGAGTTAAAGGTCGCCCTTTGTCCAGTCACTGCCCGATCTATGCGCACTACTTTTCAGGAACGCCACACGTGCTCCGGCAGTTTACAATGCATTCACGACACATTTTGTTTTTATGACATTTACCTACATGTGCAGCCTATCTTCCACTTTTTTTTTTACTTAAATGAGGCTCCAATCACTGCTAACACTGTGCATAACGACACATGGCCTCAATACAGAATCTCCATGTCAGTTTCACAGAAAGAGGAGCGTCTCTATTATCTATGATGTTAAAAAAAAATCTTCAGGATTTCAAAATGGCGGGGTGTATTGTCATACCGTCCCACCTAGTCGAGGGGGAGGGGGAAAGGCTGGAGATTTACCATTCTGCCTGATGTTTATGTTGGTCTGGGTGCTGTAGCCACGGATACTGGGTCGGCAGGACCGCGAGACATCTCGTGCGGCAGACAGGCTCTGGCTGGTGCGCTGAGGCTGAATACCTCGACCAAGGTACTCGGCAATGATGGCGACTTCACTATAGCCTGGAGTAATGGGGGGAGGGGGTGCATTAGGAGGTACTTCACTGATGGAGTGCATAATCTAACCCTATCCCTAAACTCAGATTTCCTCTCTCTGGATTATCCATGGGCACAATCAGATGTGGAGAGTTCAGGTCCAGAGCGTACAAATCCAGACCGAGATTTTGTTTCAACCAACCAGTTGCATTCAGAGAGTACTGAACTGTGCACCTCAGGGCAAAATAAACCTTGTGCGTTTAGTGATCCTTTGATGCACCCCTCTATCCACAAAATAAAAACAATACTCTTCCTAGAATGACATATTTCTTTATGCTAATAATGGAGAATCAGTTGGTGCAGTTCAAACGCTTGCATTACAAACTTTTGAGGATCCCTGAGAGAGCAAGATAATCAAAGACAAAGGATGCACAGGAAACGTGGGCAGATACCACACTGCACCCTGTACGATTCATTATATTTCTGTGCTTCCTATAAATACAGCGGGTGGAGCAGAGGTTAAAGATCTATATTCGCAATCAGAAACGTCCCCTGGTTGCAAGAGCTAAGCTGATTTTCACAGCTAAATAAATTGCATGTTCCCAGATGCTCTGGAGGAGGAATTTTGCGAGATTAGATCATCAGAATGGAGCCACTTCAGCCCACCTGTGATCATGTTTGCATTTTGCATCACACAGAATCATTCTCTCACTAATAGCGCGGCTGGGCAGTGATGACAGCATTCCTGAGCTTGGCTCCCGTGCACCATCGTCTCCCTGGCTCCTGCTAGGTCCTCGTCCTTCTTCAGGTCTGGTCCTCGGATCACCTGAGACATCTGCTTCATAATGGCCTACAGTCACATGGTGCAGACACCGTCACTGATTACTGCTCAAATGGCTACAAAATTTGTTGAATTACTGCTGCGAAATCTGTGCCAAAAAGTCCCAGTATACCAGCTATGTTTAAGGAAAGGTCTTCCATCTCCAGTGTCTCTCCCCCCTTGTCTGAGATATACCTCTGGCCCTCCATCAGTGGGGCTAACGAGTCTTGAGGCAAACCCTCATCCTCTGTGCATCTGTCAGACAGTCAGAGAATTTATCTGATTAACCTCCAGCAAACAACAGTACTGTGGTTTAATAATAGTCTTCACAATCTGCTCTTTCAAATCACAAGAGTGATCTTTGTCTATAGCCTCCATACATCACTGTTGATCATTCATTCACTTACACATCATCACAAACCAAAAGACCTGAACCACCACATGTGGCTGAATAAGAGGGTTATGAAAGCAGATACGGGAAAATTCAGATCATTCAGGACATTGTGATCTGTCACGGTCCGAACATGACAGATACACAGAAGGTGACAATGAATCGATGCCGGTTAAAATAGGGGTTCCCAACGTTTTGACGTCCACGGACAAGTTTACAATGTTCAGAAATTTCACACACTGGGAAGGGGGTACCAGAGGATCAATTGGTGATTTCATAAATGTAATTGATTTTTTTTTCAGAAGTAAACGATGCACAAACATGAGAGCTCATTAAAAAAAATTGAAAATACATTCATTATTTTTGCAAATTGACTAACCACCCCACAAAAACACAGAGTGTTCCGCGGCCCAGTGACATATTGGCCAATAATGCATTTTTATGCAAGAGGCCAATCCTACAACGGAAGGGATCGAGGCTGTGCACAGCCATGATGTTCTGCCAGTCAGAAGGGGGTGTGGTGCAGTGTTTCCCAATCCAGTCCTCGGGGACCCACAGCCAGTCCACGTTTTTGGTCTCTCCCAGCTCCCGTACGGTGCAAAGACAGAGAGAGCACAGGAAACATGAAGAGATACTGCGCTACAGACTGTGCGACTTGCTATGTTTAGTGGGCAAAGCACGGCACATACAACAACTACATGGCAGGGAGCTCGGAGGGAGCTAAAACGTGGGCTGGCTGTGTGTCCCCGAGGACCGGGTTGGGAAACACTGGTGTAGTGACCTGAATGTCCAATATATCAACTCACCTTGGCGCTGCCATGTGATGGGGACTAAGGTCAAACTGAACCCTTCCAAGTGTCTCCATGCTCTTCAGCTGCTATCTTCACCAGCAAAAAACCAAGGTTGTATCAATAACCCCGTTTCTGTCTCGTCCACAAAACCTGTTCAGAAGAAATTTGAAAATCCCTTCAGAAAAAATCTGCTGTTTAATTTACAATTCTATCACTGTTCCTTCAGTTGTTGTCCCTCGTGGATTTTCCCCTGTCATTAGATGTTGATTTGATAATACTTCAGGCTAGCCAGTTAGGCAAATGAAAAGCAAAACTTAACCAATTGAATATTTTGTTCAGAGAAGCTCAGATGGCAAAGGAGAGAGAGATCTGGGTCGCAGTGCTGGACTCCTTAACCGTAATATGAGCTGTCTGACATATCTAATCTGCCACCATCTGAAAAGGGGAAGTATTTGGTGGTACTAGATAAAATCTGCAGTGTAGCACATTGTTCCTCTCGACATGCATGTTCAGCATTCAGCTGTACAGTTTTCATCTAATGCACGTTTCAGGGATGAGAGGTTTATTAACGGTTTAGAATTGATATTAATTGATCTGTCGATATTAAAATAATATAGACTGCGCTTCCATCACTCACCTCCAGGGGGTCCACAGTTCCAGCTCAGTATATGTGGAGTCCGCATGTTTTTTTCCATATTATGTGGGTTTTGTTTAAGCAATCTGCTTCTCTTCCTCGGTCCCAAAGGATGTGCTGTAGGTGAACTACCGTCTAAGCATTACCAATTATGTGCCCTCTGATGGCTTGGTTTTCTCGAATAGACTCACATCAACCCTGTACTGAATATATGCTAAAGAAAATGTTGGATTACAGTGTGGGGACTTACATAGAGGAAAATAAAGAGGGTAGATTACAGCCAGATTGCAATCCGCAAGTCGCCCATAAACTTCCCGTCGGCAGCGTAAGAGCAATCGGAGACCAAAGAGAACAGCTGGCGACTGCAGACACAGAAGGGTGACGTAATCTGGGGTGACACCCGGCCCCACATTCCTTGCGCGGAGTTTGTAGATCGTAGAGTATTTACAAATATGACATCTTTGCTTTTAATTATTTTCCACCACCAGTGGTATTATACAAAAAGAAAAGAAATTGCTAAGTATGCAGGAAATCCTGATGCTGATTACGCTCGCATAAAAATGACCAGGGTGAATAATTAATCCAACTTTAACGTGTTTACGATTTTATCGTATAATCCAAACACCTGTGCATTTCACTAATAGCACGGTACAATACAGTACACCATCCACACACAGAAATACGTATAAGACCTTCGTAAATATGATTACTTAACGCTTTCATTGAGTGATTTTTCTGATATCGGTGGACCTCACTATCCAAGGGTATAACTTTTGGTTCGAATTTCGATTATCGGGGGTGAAGGTTACAATTATTTACTGACCACACGATTGATATGCAGCCAATATATGCTTCCACCTTGAACTACTTATGTGAACATTTTTAATTGTTGTCAACTTTTATGAAGCAAGGTGTTAAGTGTTAAGGCGCCAACACATATGTTTTGCGGTTCAGCGGTTTTTATTCAAATATGTAGGTCTGTGAAAAAACCCAGCGAACCTGAATAAGTCACACACCAACCGGAAAACATTTTGTTTACCAGCTCATCGTATGATTTAAACCGAGTTTCACTTCAAGACAGGAAGATTAAACGCATTCTGTGGCAGGTACGTGCCGGGTGTCGTACGAATGTAAGTGCCCCACTCCCCCGTGGGCTTTCCTCGTGGGGTATCTGGGCTTAGCCTAAAGGGTAAAGAGCTTGAACATTTCAGAGAGGCTTCACATACACTATATTGCCAAAAGTATTGGGACACCTGCCTTTACACACACATAAACTTCCTCCCTCAACTTACTCTTTTTGTAGAGTAAGCTGTCCACAAAGGGCAGCCACTCATGGCAGCACCCAGGAAGCTGAGGGTTAAGGGTCTTGCTCAAGGACTCAGAGATGTGCTGAGGCTGGGTTTGAACCAGCGACCTTGTGATTACAAGCACACAGGCTTAGCCCACTGACCATGACATCCCGTTCTTAAGGCATAGTTTTTAATATGGAGTTGGCCAACCCCTTTGCAGCTAAAACAGCTAAAACTCATCTGGGAAGGCTGTCCACAAGGATTAGGAGTGTGTTTATGGGAATTTTTGACCATTCTTCCAGGATAGCATTTGTGAGGTCAGGCACTGATGTTGGATGAGAAGGCCTGGCTCGCAATCTCCGCTCTAATTCATCCCAAAAGTATTCTATCGGGTTGTGGTCAGGGATCTGTGCAGGCCAGTCAAGTTTATCCACACCAGACTCACTCATCCATGTCCTTATGGACCAGACTCATCCAGCGGATTGCCGGACAGAGAAGCGTGATTCGTCACTGCACAGAACACGTCTCCACTGCTCTGTAGTCCAGTGGCGGCGTGTTTTACATCACTGCATCCATCGCTTTCACAGATGTTTGTAGAAGCCGTCTGCATGCCTAGGTGCTTGATTTTATACCCCTGTGGCTGTGGAAGTGATTGGAACACCTGAATTCAATGACTTGGAGGGGTGTCCCAATACTTTTGGTAATATAGTGTAGGTCCGCTGTTCCTCCACATCAAAAGGTGGTTTGGGCATCTGACTATGGCACACTAGTGTGCACAGTGCGGGGGCAGGGGAGGCTGAGCAATCCAGTCAATATCAATTTGAATGGATTGTGAAAGAAATATATGTATAACTGAATTTATCCAATTGCATAAATGCCCACATAGCAAAATGAGTCTGAACCGGATCCGGGCCAAATGTTCTTCAGAAACCGTTGCAGATCCGTAAACCGCATCTGGCCCGGTGTCTTTTTGCACAACGGAACGGTACCAGTCCGAATCCGCTTTCCAGATTTGAAACAGATTTGGGACATATCTGGGCCAGCTTTACATTGAATATTACCAAATCTGGCCTGCATTTGCACCAGAGTCAAAAGTTAAATTCAGATCTGGTCCAAATGTGGCTCACACTCATTTTTTCCAGACTGACTGCTGACCTCTTCTGCTCCAGGATCCTAAGTGAATTGGTACACTATCTAATCTAACCTAATATAGAATACATGCAACACTCAAATTGACCCTTTTCATCTTCAATATTTTATTGTAAACATAACATGCAATAAGTCACATTTTGCAAAATAAATAGAACATTTTTAAGACATAAAAAGATCAAACATTTAACAAATTTATGGTCCACTGAGCATTCAACCATCCTGTCCAGGTGTGGAAGCCCTAAAAAAACAAACAAAAAAAATATATAAAATTTTGTGCACAAATACATCATGGCAACTGATTTCATGATAATTTTCACCTATGACTGTACAATATGTCCATTTATCTTCTCAGTCATCACAGCCT
>JAOYFF010000046.1:605760-622593 GCA_025773925.1 Cryptomyrus ogoouensis
GCCAAAAATGCAACAAAAACATGGAAGAAAGAAAATTACCAACCTTTATCAATTGTTCCACGTCTCTTCTTCCCTTTTTTCTTTAGTTTTCTTATTTGTCGGTCTCTCTTCTCTTCAGTCAGCGCCCGTGGAAAATTCTTGGACTGATCTCGCGACTCATTTGAATAAAGGCGCGCAAAACGTAGCGCGATCGCGCGTCTCAGATTCTTTGCGCATCAGCTGCTGCGCATCTGCCAAGTGACTGCATCATACGTATACAGTTAGGCGAATGCGTGCCGGATCCTCAGAGCGTATACAGACCAACAGTATCATTTTAGAACTCTGGACAGATTCTGGTACAGACTCACCTGCCCGGATGTCACCGGTGCCCGAATTTAAGGAGTCGCAGGCGGATCTGGCCCAGAATCACTTGCTATGTGGGTGGTACTCAATAAATAATGAACAATGACCGATTTTGAATGGAGAACAAATAAATTGTATTCTTTATGCAGTGTCTTATGTAGTGTTTCTAGTGCAAAAGTTAACATTTTACATAAAAAAATCCTATTTTCAGCAAATTTAATACATTTCAGATTAATACCAATTGTTTTACGGAGGAGACCCCGGGGCAGACACACGACACGACGGAGAGATTTTATCTCTCGACTGGCCTGGAAGCACCTGGGTATCCCCTCCGGAGAAGCTGGAGGAAGTGGTTGTGGAGCGGGAGGTCTGCATATCTCTGCTCAGACTGCTGCCCCCGCGACCCGGATAAGCGGTCGAAAATGGACGGATGTAATGCTAGGGCAAAAGCGACACTGTGTGGCGGCAGTGGGAAATACATGCTGCTCAGAGAGTCACAACCGAGGTATGAATCAGATGCTAACCGGATATTTCTTTCTATGTCAAGTTCAGAAACATCACTTAGTTACTGAATTTGTAAGTGATTACCATGTTTTAGAAACAACATTATGTTTCATTTACGGTTAGCCTGAAACATGGGTCTATTACAAGCACATCAAATTCTAGGACGTTCATAGTGTTTTAATATTCCCCAGATCCCTTTTAACAAGTAATATATTAGGGGATTCAGTTGAAGGATTTTAGGAGGACAATATTAATATATTAATATTAATATTAATATAATAGCTAGATCCGGTGCCCATTTTGTATTGGATATGCAAATGGAAACAAGGCAAGTGCAATTAAAAACATTGTATTATATTCCTGATATGTTCGATTGCCCGCTTAGGCAACTTAAATATCACAGGGTAAGATGGTTAATTTTTGTTAATTTAAAAATCATGTTTAAATTATTTTGTATAATAATTAACTTAAGGGATTTTTATGTGTGACCCGTGTATTGTTTAAAGCATTTAGAACGTTCTAGTACGATGAGTTTGGAAGCTTATTAAGATTGCATATGAATAATTATTTAAAAGATTGGCTTGTAGTAAATTAAATCTTCCGTACAGTATCAATATCATTCAACGTGAAGAAGTATAGACATTTTAATTATTTTTACGTTCGTAAAGTGTATATTTGCATTTTTCTTTTTTGTAGGGCGGTAGTCTAATGTGCATGACGGAACTATAAAAAAAAGTCACGTTACCGAATTTGCCATACATGTTTTAGACATTTTGAAACTTTTCAAAAAAGCGAAATGCATGACGTATATTTTTGAAAAAATTGAATAAAAAGTCAGAAGACACATTATCAAGTTCTGCTGCATTAATAATCAGTTTACAAGTGTGTCTCACTTCTTATTTCCTGATTCATCAATAAGTTTCTCGGTGACGTAGTAAAATTCTCACTAAAATAAACTGCATGAGGAAAAATTGCATTTTTACTGAAGCTGCAAAAAAAGGTTTCTGAGAATTGAACACGGTTTTAAAAACCACGAGCAGAAGCTAGCAAAAAAGTGGATGGTGCCACGAAATGAAATGTGACAGGATGGATTGTTTTTCACAAAGTGAAGGTCAGCCGGCCGATGGGCTTATGCGGCCAGAAATTATGTACATAGATAGGATAGAGTGGGATATTAATCATTACAAACAAATTTGTCAGTTATGAAAAAGTGTGCAGGAAGCGGGCATGCAATGTCGACAGATCGCTACCTTGAATAAAAGGAGCATGTTGCAGGTTATTTATCGCATAGTATTCATTAGTGTACATCAAAATGGCATCGTCAACATGTAATCGGAAGTAGCACAACTTTGTGGCAACTTCTTATGAAACTCTTGAGTAAGATGGTACTTGTATTCCACAGCAACTTACAGTTCTTAAGAATCAGCTCGGTAAAAGAGCACAGCTTTTTTTGGCTGTCTAATTTTTACATACATGTTACATATAGCCTATTTATTTGTGTTTTGCTAAAGAGCGAATGCGAATCTGCCTTTGCTTTGTTCCCTGAAAAGACTCTTCAGCATAGTTACCCCTGACGTGTTATTTTCCGCGCTGGGCGGTTCTTGCGCTTTTCGGGAAGCGGCAGATCGGGCAACCTGAGCAGTCAGAGCGAACCTGCGAGCGCCTAACAGAAGCCCTGCTCACTTTGATGCTTTTGGATCTGAGCAATTTAGGATCCGGACATGGACTCTAGCGCGTACGGCGCCTCGCTGGCCGGGGGCGCATTCGATTTTCTTGGCTTTTTGAAACAGCCCCAAACTATAGTGCGGATTTTGAGTTGGGTGAGTAGCCTACATAACGTCAACTTGTTGACCAAAGGCTATATTGAAATGAGCAGATGCAGGCCGCAGGATTAGTGCATTTCCTGAAGCGCGCTCTGGCATTATAAATTACTGTATAATCATACAGTGTACTTCAGGTTTATAACATTTTGTGTTAACTCGCTCGCTATAATTGTTAACGCTTTAAAAAGAAAATAAAAGCGCGGGTCCATTTTTGTTACTATTACAGTTTGCTTTTATTTTGTCCTGCAATAAATTTGTGATATGAGTTGAGACTTATACATCTACGGTGTCCCACCTGTTCTCACGAGCAAAATAATAATAGAACGTCTAATGCGCTATAATATAGGTAGAAACCAATGATAAGGCTAAATACCCGTACTTTATATTAATCTGTTTGCTAACCTATATCCCCATAATACGCTCCTCCCTTCAAATATTTACCCTTGAGTTTCGAGCGCCTGATCTTTATTAAGAAGTAATAGCCTTCAGCCAGGGTGTTCCAGAGCACTTCATCTTATACAATTTAGCGTTATTTCTGTTAGTACCTAGACTTCGACTTGGTAATTTTAACAAAGTTTTTCACTAAACTAAAAAGGAGCGGAGAGCCTTAATTACATTATTTATCACCCCTGGGGGATGCAGTACTGCTTTGCTTTTCTTGAGTACTTAAGTAATATGCACGTGGGGGTACTTTAACTGTGTTGACTTTCTAAGGTTTCAGTGTGGCATGATTTATGAAATATATCGCACGTCGTGAAATTAACCGTTAAAGTTAAAGCGTTATTTAATGGGTGACCTTGGGTATCGTTCGGAAAACCCCCAGAAGTCCAGGTGCCTTTATGCCTTTAAAAAAGGAACCGCGCCGTTTATCAATTTAAAACACCCACAGCCACACAGCCACGCGACAGCCAAAGTGAAACTTAACAAGAAACAGAATCTGTTCTCTTCTGTCTTAAACCCCCAATGCGCATTACATTCAAAACTCGTCATGGCAAGATTTATTCCTGCATTGGTGTGATTGATGTGCGTTTCAGCAGGAGACTCTAGCACACCTGGAACGGGTCAAGGTTCAGATATATGCAAGACTTTTAACGAAACTGAAGGGATAATTCTGTAGCTTTAAGAGACGTAAAGGTACAGCGATTCTGCCGTATTGACCAACAGTCTTTTCTAAGTACAGAAGGGCTGTTTCTTTAAAAGCCTTTTTAGGTAGCATAATGGGGAGTTTTGTGCCTCGTGAGGGAATAGCTAGTCACGTGATGAGCCATATGATTGTCGGTTGGCTGCTCTGGAGAGGCATCTGAGGAAGTGAGCCTAGTTAATGGCTGGATTTACCACTGAAGCCTGTATTAATTGCTTCTTTGAGCTCATACAAGTGCAATGCTGTAAATGATCACTGCCATCTTTATTAAAAGTAATATCAAGTGCTGCTAGACTTAACATCAAAGAATTAAGTTACTGTCCCTTTGGAATAACAATGAGTCTGAGTCTGCCTGCTTGTTACAAAACTTTTCACTTTTGCCTTGTTTTGTTTTTTTCGGGATGTTTCTCTTCAAGCTAATTGTGATGATCCTCTCCTTCGGCTTGTGCTTGTTACTGGGGATATTAATTCCACCCATATAATAATAATAATAATAATAATAATCGATACTTTATTGATCCCCGTCAGGAAATTGTGAATAAAGTATCGATTATTACTGTTATTATATGGGTGGAATTAAAGCTTTCACAAATCTGCCTGTATTAACTCCTGCGTTTCTTGTCATTGACAAGTGGAAAAGTCAGACATTTTAATGCGACGTATTGGTGCAGATTGAATAGTAGAATCACCATCACTGTGAAACTGCCAAGTCAAACAATATGATTATGAAATAGCTTGATGTCATAGATAGACTGTAAAACGCCATATGTTTATGCGCATGTAGAGATGGCACATTTATCTCTGCGTTTGCAAAATGCTTTTATCCAAAGCCACTTAGAATAGGGGGATGGGCTACAATTTATTTGTGCTCCTTGTGTCTGACCCTACAACCTCTTTGTCTTTTGCACAGTGCTCTACTTCTTGAGCCGCATGAGCTTTTTATGATGTAATGTTGGAGCACAGAAAATGAGTGACTGTCACTGCTGACGTTCCTGTCTGCCATTCTCAGGTGTTCGCCATCATCGTTTTCGCCACCATTGTGGCTGAGGGTTATGCCACCACGGGCAGTGGGCCCCCGGATGCCAAGTGCATGTTTAACGAAAACGACGGAGCCTGCAGCTACGCTGTGACTATTGGCGTGCTCGCCTTCCTGGCGTGCGTCATTTTCCTGGTCCTGGATGCCTACTTTCCTCAGATCAGCAATGCCAAAGAGAGGAAGTACATCGTCAGTGCAGACCTGATATTCTCAGGTACGCCATTTGTCAAATTATTGCCAGTACTCGGCTGGGCACACTGTCAACGTGGCTTGGAGTTAGAGAAGTGCTCTGGCCCTTTAAATACTCGTGAACTTGGCTGTTGTAACTGTTGTCCTATTGGGTAATGAACATGACAGAAGTGTGTATAAGTCATTTGATTTGGAGGCCATATTTATCCCTCCCTCTCTCTGCTTTTCATCACTGTCTCTAATGTAGGAGCGTGGACATTCCTGTGGTTTGTATGCTTCTGCTACCTGGCCAATCAGTGGGCTAAAACCACTGTGAGGGGCGGTATCATCGCCGACGCGGCTCGTGGCGCCGTTGCCTTCTCCTTCTTCTCCACCGTCAGCTGGGTGAGACTCTGACCTTTCTGCTGATTGGTTGAACGATTAATCGATTCGTCAATCGGTCATTTTTTTTTTTTCGTTGGCTTTTCGTTTAAATTAATCTATATAATACAGTTTTCCCCCGTATCTGCGGGTGATACTTTCCAAGACCTACCACAAACAGCCGAAACTGCGGATAACAGCGAACCATCCACGGACCTCATATATAGCATGACTTTTGTGTACTTTTTAGTAAATTTATTTTATTAGGACATTATTTGACTTTCATGTACTTACATATGGCAATTGATAAATAATGCATAGTAAGACATTACTAGCTTTAAATATAGTAACGATAAAGTACATAGTACATTATTTTGCAGTACTGTACTCTCTTGAATCAAAGGGATTCTGATATTTAACCTAATACTCAAGAGATGAGAAAAAAAAATCATCCATCCAGGGATGTCGGAGGGATGAAAATCCCCCTCAAAGGATGAAGGAACAATTGGGGGAAAATCGCAGATACAAGGGGACTAAGTTACTGTCTAAGTTACTGTCTAAGTTACTGTCTAAGTTACTGTCTAAGTTACTGTCTAAGTTACTGTCTAAGTTTAATCCTGCAACCAATTATAATATGATGTATTTGACGTTTTTTCCCCCACCATCGCAAATAAGATTTCAAAATTGATACTCCTCCCCCAAACAGGGCCTTCTGGTTTTCTTCGCGGTGGGAAGGTACCGCCAAGGGGTGACGGAGTTTGGGCAGACTTACGCCGACCCCGCCCACGACACTCCGTACCCGC
This sequence comes from Cryptomyrus ogoouensis, assembly GCA_025773925.1. Taxonomy (NCBI): domain Eukaryota; kingdom Metazoa; phylum Chordata; class Actinopteri; order Osteoglossiformes; family Mormyridae; genus Cryptomyrus; species Cryptomyrus ogoouensis. The sequence goes on from JAOYFF010000046.1 coordinate 611,959, forward strand.
CCTATGCCACCGGAGCTCCTCAGGGTTACCAGCAGTCTCCCTTCACCAGCGGCACGCAGCAGCAGGGTGAAGGATCCTACCTGCCCCCCTCCTACTAGAGGAATTGGGGTGGGGGTGGGGGTGGTGACACCGGGTGTGAGCCACCCAATGACGAAACGCCGCCAGTGCAATGAAGCTCCGCCCTGTGTCTGGCTTAGCCAATCGAATGAGTTCCATGAAATAGTGGTATAGATTGGGGTGTGCTGGTGGTATTTATTTGGCCAAAGAGGAGATGGGGTGGAAGGGGAGAGGGTGGGGTGGAAGGGGAGAGGGTAACAAAACATCAAAGAAGATCTCAATTATGACACTGTGCTTGCTTGTGTGGGGTAAACGCCAAAGTTTTCAAGTTTTCATTTTGGTCCCAAGTATTTTAAAATGCAAATTAGCGATTTATGGATGTGGCCATAAGCTCGTCAGCCAGGGATCTTTGGAGCTAAACGCCGATTTCAGGGTCCATCAGCACATGAGCAATAATCCAAGACATTAGACGATTCTCAAACCTGGTGTCGCACATCTTAACGATGGCGGTTGGGGTATTTGGGGTCTGACTGTTTACTTCTAAGGTGCATTTTTAAGGATTCGTGCAAACTGAGTCTATACTTAGCTGCAGCTAGTCTGCTGCTGTTTTTACGTTTATCTTGGCCCGGTTCAGCGGAATATCAGTGGCTGGACCTGAAACTCGCGTTCATACCAAATGCCACATTTTGCCCATTCCTCGCCCATGTTGGGCCGTCCGATGACAGGTGGTTCCTCGCGCGCGTTGCATGCCAAAAACGAGGTAATTAACAAGTGCCATCAACCACACATTTCTTTCACTGTTGCGGGGGGGGTCACAGCTGGGTGCGCCATTAGACGGCAGACCGGTAAAAATGGGGTCCGCTTCACAACAGCTTTGTCTTCTTTTGATCTTAAAAGGTCAAATTATTACCCAACAGCACATTTGCATATACAGAATCACACTTCCCTACAAGATGTTCCTGTGTTCATATTGGTGTGATTAGTGTTTGTTTTTTTTTTAATTACAGTGGTTACTTTAATCAAAAATGAGTTAATCTGTTAAGTTACGACTCCTCACATTTTGAATACCATGAGTAGTGTGGTTTCGGTGTATGAGGTGTTTCAGCCACCCGAGGTGACAGACTTCTGTGAGACCATCCTGATATTACTTAAACGAGGTTCACAGCGTCTTCAGTTTACTAATGAGTTGTAACTTACACGCTGGGGTTGACAGCTTAGAAAAGTCAGCACATAGATTTCATTTCCGATTGCCTTTATGAATATTCTGCATTTACCTTTTATTTTGGAACTGATCAGGACGTCTAAGCAGTTTCACTAGAACATTTCACTGCACAAGATAGTGGCACAATCTGTGGTTTAAGTTAGAAAAATATCAGCTGCACCACATATATCTTTCCCCCTTAATTTAGAAGGCACCCTGACTACAAATATTACACCCGTCTACAGTTCCTCACATAGCCGTAACCCTTTTCCTCTGGTTTTGACATTTGGTTAAGGATTTTCTTTAATACCACAGCTCAATGTGCAGGCGTTGGCTTTATTTGTATGATTGTATTCCCCAAGTTAAACATTTTCAGTGTAACGTGATTTCAGTGTATGACTGCTGTGCTGTTCTTCCTTTAACGGTGTATATTTTTTATGGTTCATAAAGTGGTTAAATCATAATCATTGCCTGTAACCAGCTATTCATTTCTGCTCCTGGAATTTGGATTCCTGTTTCCTGCCTGGCCTGTATATCCGGTTTTGTTTTGTTTTTTTAACAAAAAAAAAAAAAAAACAGATTTTCCAATTAGAAGTTAATGGACTACATGCTGATCAGTACCCCCCAATTGTTTCACACTGGAGTAAATTCCTATCACTCCATAAATCATTAAAAGACAATCAGTACATGAAATCATATTGGTTTTCCTGTTCTTTGAAGAATATTCCCAAAACACCCCCAGACTCAAACACTTCAATTAAAAGATTTTAATAATTAAAAACAAGATTCTACAGACACACAAACACCCAAGTAAGCAAACATTTCTGAAGGCAGCTTGTGATATGATTGGCCACAGATTGGCCAATCCTGGGCTGACCCAGTCTGCCCAGGCAGAGGTGGGGATTTCAAGTCCAGAAAATAAGAATTTTGTCTCTCTCAGTTCAACCAACCAGCTGAGTATCTGTGAGTGTGACTCTGACTCTCTATGCTCATCTGGTTAGCTGAAACAATCTTAGCCTGGATTTTTACTTTCTGGACATGAAATGTTCACTTCTGTGTCCGGATATATAAATAATGCCAAACGTGTCGTCGAGACGTCAAGAAAGTGACTAGAAAACCAAGAATTTTTCCAAATCATACTGTGAAGTTAACAGGTAAAAACCATGAACAATAGAACCACATCCTAACTTACAGATTTTCACTGATCAATTCCGGCTAGTAAAAAAATTTTAAAAGTGAAGATACCCGTTTTAAAAGGCACATGAAATACATTTGTACTATTAAAAATCTCAGTTCATGCTAACATGCTCTCTGCAGAAGTTCAGGTTTTAGGTCATTGATCTCCTTTAATGACTGGATCAGTCAGCATACTGTAGTGATTCTCTGAGCTCGCTGGAGCATCTCCTCAGAGCTGAAGTGTCCCCAGAAGCTTACGAGAAGCACCAAAGTCAGGCTGTTTTGTGGGCAGGCTGTGCGGGGTGTCCTCCCTCCGGGGGGCGCTGTTCTCCTTCTCGGCAAGCAGGCCTCCGTAGCAGGCCCTGCACACTGCGTTGTACTTGTCGGCGCCACCTATGACTTCCACCTGGAAAAAACCAGTAAGAGATGCAGAAGGTCAGTTCATCCCTCCCAACGTGATACAAGATCAGCCGTTTGCACACGTTCCTCATCTATGCCGAGACGTTTTAAAGTTACAACCGAACAGTTACATGTGTAGCTGAAATGACCTGTAGATAATTAAATGTTGTGGTCTTCCGTAAACTAGCATTATTACATTATTTTAAAGTAGTGGAAAGTGAAAATACATCAGATGCGGTCTTTACTCAAAACGTACTCATTTGCATCATTTCCCAGCACCCTCTGGGTTTTCTGTGGTCTATTACTTTCAAATTCAGGTTAAAGACGATCTTTCATTGGGTACAGATTCCCCCTCCCCCAGCACATGGACGCACCTCCCTCTCGTCCCCCAGCCTCTTGGTGTACGCCGCCTCCTTGAAGCACTGCATGCAGACGGCATTCAGCTTCACCACGCTCTCCGCCAGCGGAACCAGGCTCAGGATGTTCCCGAACGGCTGTGGGAACACGGGGAGTTTCAGCACAAGGCTCCTTCCTGTTCTGAGCAGGCCCAGGCTAACTTTCCTAGCACTCATACACGCCCGACAGGGTCCGACTCGCCTTCTTCAAAGTAAAATAATCTGTTCAGAAATGGTCCAAACTTCAGAGTTTAGTGTCCAAGAAATACTTCTGCTCCAAAGTCACATATTTCTGCACGTTGTTTGTGACTCATGAAGGCAACTGACTCATCTAATTATAATTATAAGTATTTGCCCCCCAAAAATATAGCTTGTAATAGATTTTTAGTAATGAATATGTATCGTTTACCTTCCTCTGAAAGGTGCCGTCTAGCGCGGCCACGATGACGGTCTTTCCCATGTTAGCCATCTCCTCACAGAATTCCACGGTGTCTGGGAACTGTGACGGAGACAGAAGATTCTGGTCACGTGCCAGATAGCTGCCACCATCACACCTGGGCAGGTCCGGCCCATCCCAGCCCTCCCACACTTCTGCCTGTAACGTTTACATCCGGCCACCTATTTTCACAGGGACCGACATGAAAGGGTGATTGGGGTTTCCCCACCCCCCCCCCCCCCCCCCTTGACCTTGTGGAGGACTGGAATCGCCCAACCCCTGCAGAGATGCCAGGACCACGTGTTGTCCCACCCATTTGCGGTATTTTGAAAATACAGTTGCTGGTAAACATTAGGAGGTCGAGGGTTACAGGATTTTCATAATGTTCTGTGGCAGTGGACTGGCAGGGGTAAATGAAAGAAATTCATCATTATGAATGCAAATGTCCTTCGCATCGCTCAAGACTGAGGGTAGAGAAAGACAGGTGATTATTGCAAAGCACACTTACAAACTGCCCTTCATCAATGCCAATGACAGACGCCTGTATTGCCAATGACTGCACGTCCTTTAATCGATTAGCAGGAACAGCCTCCATCGTATTTCTGGGGGGAAATTCGAAATGGGAGCAGATAGCAAATTAAAATTTATTGTTGATGAATTCAGAGTGAAAGCGTGCAAGAAAACCCAAAACAAGTGACTTACTTGTCGTGAGTTGCCATCCCTTTGTCGGAATAACGAGTGTCCTTGGCGTACTTGATCACGAGGCAGCGGTACTGTGCAATCTGAAAGCGGCGCACGCGGCGCATCAGCTCTGTGCTTTAAAAAATATTCGCAAATGTTACTTTTTCTAATTGTTTAACAGTAAACCAAACTATTGATGTTTGCATTTAAAAACATGTACAAAACATCAATGCTTAACATTAAAAATAAATAAATATACGTAAATAAAAAATACCGCCATCTAGGTGCTACGAAACGCAGGATTTAATGATGCTCTTTTTGCAAATAAATGAATTTTCATTAGGTTTCACTTAAGTACACTACTGGATTCATTCGTACTATGTTGTCAATGATCAGCAACGTTCTATTATTGCCAAGACACGTTAAAACCAGGAGTGTTACGTAGAGTATTTTGGCGCGATGTCGGTGTACACAATGCAATGTAATCTGCAAACGTTCATTCATTAATTTATTGAACTGCACATTCAAGCAGCTATATACTTACCTCTTCCCCGAAAACATAGGTCCAAAAATTACCTAAAATGAAAAGCACCATGTTATTTACGATGTTTACTTACTCAATGTTTATCTTCATATAAAAATCCTACAATCCAACTACTGTAAATGGAAAGAATGGAGTCAACCAGCTGCAGACTCCACGGGAAACAACAGTATTTCTAATACAAGTTAGCATTCAAGATATCATCACTAATATAATCTTAACCCACTCCTTTATCAAATTCAAGTCAAAACTCGAACAAGAAAACATGAAAAACAGCTTGTTAACACAATACCTGGATTTGTCCTCGTGTTTTTCTCGGAGAATTTGGCAAAATTTGTGTTACATTTAAACAGTCCATTTCTTGTTCTTACTGAAAAGAGAATAATAAATAAACAATAAATTAAACCGTACTGCAAATAAATTTAAAAAGGCGCACAGGAAACAGCCCACGGTTAGTAAAGCGCCTGTACACTGCCGACAGAGGCGTGGCTATGAGTAGCACCGCCCAAATGATTGTCAATTTAACCTTTTGAAATACGGAAATATGGGTCTTGAAACGATCCACTCTATAACTTTTATGCCATTTTATATGACTCGACACGAGGACGTTTAGTCGTGGGGTGTTTGGCTGCTTTAGCCTAATCTCTCTTTCTGGTGTAACTTGTCCATCTAGAGTATGTGTTTCTTGGAGATGTTCCCTGGAGTCCCGAGAGGAAGATAAGTACGTAGTTCACTCAGTATGTCTAAGCTGCTTAAATATATAATCAGTTTTACTTTACGTACTTCCACTGGCGGCCAGGTTTTTGTTGATTACCTTTATGAGTCATCTTGCAGGTTTAGGCAGAGCCTTTAAACTCTTCCACGGGTAATTTGCCATTCAGATGATTTATTTTTGCAGGCATCCTTGGGACCTGCGAGGAAATGCAGGATACTCTCTTTAAAACGGTCTAATATTTTAATTTGTGCAACTAATTAATGATTGTGCAGACAAGGCCAGATTAAAAACACATCGCGTCCTACTACTTGATTACAACCATTCTGACTTTACACGACTAGCGCTGCAAAAAAAAAATTAACGATTGTAATTTTGCCTTGCTATACTATGCAAGCTACCCATATTTCACATGTTTCGTGACAGGGTCATTCAGCTATCAGCTAAGGAGATCCACTCTTGGGATTGTATCATGCTCATGAGTAGATTAATAATTTTAAATCTAGATCAATTAAAAGTAGGCCTACCCAGATTCCTAAATAGGTTGGTCACTTTGTATAAAAGGCCGTTTGTGTAATGTAAACGAGCATATTTAGTTCCTACCACTGAGTATTTTCAAACATATCAGTTATTGCAAGTACAAGTCACGCCGCAGTATTCCAAAATCTGTGCAGCCTGTAATCCTTAGGGATCGATAACCTACTATGAATCGACTGATCAATTTGGTAAGTTGGGTGTTTCATGTAGTTTTAGTTTCCTTTTGAAAGCTTTTAAGAGATTGTTTTGTACTAGAACGAAAAGTAAGGCGCAATTAGCTGATTTTATTTGCAATCGCATAAATTGGGAAAATTTCATATTTCTTCACTCTCTACACTGCGTTGTACGTGGATCAATAGATACGCCCCAGGCGGCCTCACACGAGTTGCACATTTTGACGCGCCGTAGCGCCTGCGTCGTTTTGAATGGCGGGACCTACGCAAAATGCGTGCGATGGGTCGACGGTCATGCGCAGTGCGTGTTATCACTGCCTCTGACTTGCGAGCCGGAGAGGAAGTGTCGCGATCCCCGGCGCCGCACAAGTTATGGAGGGAGGACGGGAGCGGCCGTGAACGCGTTCATTTCGGATTGTCGCCGGGAGGCTCACGGCCCGCTGTAAGTACGCAACAGTACCGAGAAGCTTCTGGCTTCTGTCTTTTCAAGGAAACCTGTCAAAGTGACGCAGTTTAGCGGTCTGGTTTACCATCCCGGGGCGGCTAGTTGAAACCATTGACTCCATTGGTTTTTTTTTGTTTGTTTGTATGTTGATACCGTGAAGTAGGAATGAATGAGTTAATATGTTGACAGGGCATCATTAGTCAATATGCTTTATTCTACAAACATGACGAAATCATCCAAGTAAGGCTTGTCGTTGTCGGACTGGTTCCGACTTAAAAAGTTACATGCATTGGGTGTATCGGCATTCGATTTCAGGATGTTCTTCCCCCTGTGCTTTTCTGATGGTCTAGGAGCGCCGTGTAACAGACGTCTGTCTATAGCCGATCTGGTCTTAGAGTGCTAAGGAAATACCTGCAGAGACTGTGATCGGCAACCGAGAGACATTTTTAATCGTGAATTTGCGATGCATGACCACTGTTATTGTGACTTACTGCCGGCTGTGTGCAGACTTGAAATGACCCTGTACTTCAAGCAGGTTTTGCATCCAGTCCATTTGCCAGAAGTTGATACAAGTGCTTCCGAATCTCCCATTACAATGAGCTTACTGGTTTTGTCATAAAGTTAACCTTTAATGATGGCATCGTGTGCACCGTCAGGTTAGTGTTTTATGCGCATCTCGCGATAATGTTACCTTTAATGTAACGTGAAATGCTCCAGAATCTCCAGCCTTGAGTCGCCCAACCTCTTTGCTCAATTAGGCTCTTTTTTCCTGCAATGGCAGGCCTCCCGACTTTTTCCATTAATAGCACAGTCAGCTGTGGTTCCGTCAGTGCAAGGGTGTGTGTTTGGTTTCAAGACTGGTGGGGGCCTAAACAGCCCTGATGCCCCCACCCCCCTAAACACAAAAAATGGGAAGCATATTTGCCCGTCACACTGCTGTGCCTACTTATAAAATTTAGTCACATTGTCTACAAAAATACGACTAAATACTCTGTCTGGATCCCTGAATAGTGAAATGTCCTCTTTGTGGCCCAAATGGATCATGTCATGGACCTGGATTTAATCAAATTGAAAGGCAGAGCAGCCCAGTGTTTATGCCAGGTCCGCTGGATTGGCAGTATTAACTGATATCAGGATGTCATTGGTTTGACTTTAGTTCTTTGTGTTTGAGTGTTTTCACAATGGAGTAATTCTCAGTAATTTGCAGTGTGGGAGAAAAAAATAATTTTAGTTTAAAATCAAGATCAAGAGTTTCCTTATGGGATCTCTCATATTGAATAAAAAATGAGCATTTTGTCATATGGCAATATGGATATACAGATGGATAGACATTGGAGCGAACCTGAAGCATGCATATTTTAAATAATAAATCAGCCATTTTGGTTAGTTCACCACTTGAAAGTTATTAATGAATAGAAACTGCATTCCAGGGGACAAAAGTGGCCGTTGAACAGAATACCACATTATTGGCGTATAGATAAAGAATGTTAATATATTATCCGGAAGCCATGTTTGCTCCTGTTTGTAGAGAAAAGTTGTGGACAAGGAACAGAGGATGGTCTTCAGGATCAGTAAAGGGTCTTTTAAAGCTGGAGGCTTGGCTGGTCTTGTGTGGCTGATGAACCACATACAGTTACTGAACATACTGAACTCTTGTTTAATTGACCTTCATACAGCTTGGTGTTCAGTGAGGCCCTGTCTTGTTCTGTTTGCGTGCCTGGCTCACCCATTTGGACTTTCTTCAGTCAGTGATAATCCTCGTGCTGTAAAACTTTAGCTCAGTGTCCCCCCCCCCCCCCCCCTCCCCAGTTAGTCGAGGTATAAAAGCCTAACCTTTCGCCCGAAAGCCGATGCTGCAAATCGCTCTCCGTCTTTAGTGCTGAGGACATAGTACCTGGGGGGGGGGGGATGCCTGCTGGCCAGCGTTTGAAAAGGAGGCGAAGACGGGGTAAATGAAAGTCTCGGGGCTACCATTTGTATTGCTTGCCGTTTACTTTTGTGTGGGTGTGTGTGGGGGACGGGCGCAGGGCATCTCCGGTCCGACCTGGCCGTGTTTCAGTTTTGCAGGTCCCGTTTCTGTTGCTGTGTCCTGGTTATGCTGTTTACGATGGTACCAGTCAAGCCCGCGCGGCTTAGAACGTTATTGATGATCGACTGTAAAGTTCAGCATGATTTGCTTGATATGGCTGGTGGCGAAGTGTGTTCTATGTTAGGGTCCAGTTTAGCTGCCTTTCAGTTTGCTGGTTGGCATGGGGTGACAGGTCACCTGCGAACGCCTTCCCAGTTCCAACCGTCCTTTCAACCAGTTGCCGTGTCTTAGTACCAGTCTGATTCCATTCTTCCTCCTTCCCTGCAGTTCGATTCCCCTTTGTTCTGTCCCAGTCCCAAGTCCACCTGAATGATAAACACAATTGTGCAACTTTTTTTTCTCTTCTCATTCACTGCTTGCTAAGCTCTTAAAAGCCCTCTTTGTAACCATGACGACCATGACACTCTAATAATTCTGTTTGACAAAGTGTTACGTGATCTTGGCACCGCCAAGGACTGGCTGATGTCAAAAAAAAAAAAGATGACGAGACTGTACACTTTAAGAAATGTGTAACACAACTGTCATGGTTTGGAGTTTGCTTTGACACCGTTTTCACAGCCTGGCCATAGACAGCAGGTGTGTGTTTAATTGTTTCATCCAGATTTGATGTTATTGGTTTTAAGGATACTGAAGACATGCAGAGCAATATATTCATTCCCACACCACCAGCCCAGACAGCAGTGTTATCAGACCACAGGGTTTTTAGTCTGCTCCCGTCACATGGTGGCAGAACTCTGCAGGCCTTGCACCTTCTCTCCCGCTGCAAAATACCAACCTGTGCCTTAGCGTGGCATCCTGAAACTGCGTGGGGATCGGGGCGTGTCACTATATGCATGCCTGCCAACCGCCCTATCAGTCGGACAATCAGAGGGGCGGGAGAAACAGCGCTGAGGTTTTTATTGTGGGCGTGTGCAGTCCTACCTGTTTGCACAGCACCCCCCATTTCCGGGTGGTGCTTCCTTGGAGTTCCACCTGTTCTCCACGTCAGTCCTGCCTTGCCTCCTGAAGTCAGCCTCACACCGATGTTCTTTCCCGCGGCTGCCGCGATTCCCCACGGAGCAGCGGCTCTGTTCCATGTCCAGGTATGAGCCCCCCACGGGCAACGAGGGCAGGGTGGCGCTGAAGCCAGTGAGTTTGGGCGAGTTTCGCCCCGTTTAAACGGCCAGGATGCCTTATGAATCGAGTCATTCGTATCTGAATGGAAATATGTAGCATTAATTTAACGTTTTATTTATAGACAATGAGTCTTGATTTTGGAGATGGGGGGGTGTTTGTCCTGCTTTTAGTGTTATGTGTAAAAGCAGCTCTGCTTTGAGTTTGGGGAATGATTGGGAAAGCGGGTCAGGGAAGGAGAAGCCAGCCTGTGGCATCGATTCCCCAAGTTCCGTTGCTGGGTTTTGCAGGTTTATGAACAAGGTCTGTGTGAGGCAGACCGCCTTCTCCCTGCACCCCCCATCAAGGTCTGTGTGAGGCAGACCGCCTTCTCCCTGCACCCCCCATATCCTGTCAGCTCATGTGTCTGGGTCCACCTGCTACCCCTGTGAGCAGCAGATCCATCGGCCGTCTGGTTTGGCGACATTAAGAGGCGTGCTGGGATGACGAGAGCTTCCCGGAGTGAGGAGGAAGGCTGGGAGAACCAGTTTGTCTTCAGCGAGTGTGTTCCGTGTTGTGCAAAGTGTGTCCGTGGGGTGGGGGGTGGGGGGGGGGGGGGGGGGGGGACAAGGGATGGGGGGTTACTGCACCCTGCCCCGGGGGCGGGACAGGTGTTAGTTGGTATTTTGCTGACAAACTTG
>JAOYFF010000046.1:650769-669490 GCA_025773925.1 Cryptomyrus ogoouensis
CACTTCGCTTTGCTCGCCAAGGGGACCAGAAAAGTTTTACAAGGTTTTTCCAGTTTGACGGGGGCCTGCGCCCCTAACCCTCCCCCCCCCCCCCGGTCGACTGTACCATCAGTATAATGGTTCATGGGTCCAGGTTGTGTGCAATACAGAGAAATGGAAATTAAAAGGGAATATGTATCATCTTAAGTATCTAATCCAACAATCTGTCACCCAACTACAAATTCAGTACAATATTGCAGGGCTAGGTACAGCCATTGATGACAAACAACAGTAAATGACAAATAAGGGTGAATAACACCACTAGGGAGAAATACTTCTCTGTTCCTGTCTTCTGTAGGCAAAGCAGAAGGAGAAGGCATCATGCACGTGACCCTTTGTGACTTCATTGTTCCCTGGGAAACTCTGAGTGTCACACAGAAGAAGAGCTTAACCCAGCGCTATGAGATGGGCTGTGGGTGCAAGGTATGGGTGTGGTTAAACAGGATGTGTGGGAGTGGCTAAACAGGATGTCTGCGTGTTGGTGTGGTTAAACAATGTATGGGTGTGGCTAAAAATGATGGGGGTGTGACCAAATGGAAGTGTGGGTGTGGTTAAATGAAGGTGTGGGTGTGGCCAAATGAATGTATGGGTGTGGCTAAGAGAAGGCATGGGTATGGATGATGTGGCTGTTGGAGTGCGATCAAGAGCCCATAGGCTCAGCACAGCCATACGCCACTCCAGGCCTGGCATTTGCAGGTTTTTGTTATTCCTTTATTTATACTTTATTTTAACTAAAACACCTTTCAGGTTAGTTCCTTCATATATTTACTTTTGTTTAGATATTGCAACATTTATGAAGGAAACCGTGGTCTTCAACCTGGGGTCTGTAGAGCAGGTGCAGGGGTTTGCAGACACATACTGTAAATTATACAAATGTTGCCGTAATTGGTTAGAGTGTCCCGCTGCTGGTGTCAGGAATGTATGCAGATACAGCTGCTCAGAACCTTTTATTTATGGCTACAAATCGTTCTATATTGGGCAATCTTTCTCCTACCCCATATCTGGCCCCATCCCTTATTTAACCCTGTTCTCATCTCTCCCTCATCCCTGTTCTGTGCCAACCCCCCACTGCCCCCAACTCAGATCACACGGTGCATCTCCTTGCCCTGCACTATCAGCACCCCAGAGGAGTGTCTGTGGACAGACTGGCTGATGGAGAAGACTGTCAGCGGGGAGCAGGCCAAGCACTACTCCTGCATCAAGAGGAGCGACGGCTCCTGCGCCTGGTACCGCGGGATGGCCCCGCCCAAAACTGACTTCCTGGATGTCGAAGACCCATAATGGAACAGCTGCTAGCTGAATGCCCCCTATTAGAAATACCCACGACAAATAAAAACATGTAAAAACATGTAAACATGACAGATGAAGATGATGATTATGATGATGATGATGATGATGAAGGGGGGATATTCATTTGTAATTACTAGTACATGAGATCGATATAGACTGGTTGAATGATGGTGTCATTTCCTGAAGAAGACTTTCTGTAGGAAACACCATAAATATGTGAGGGACAATCTTAACACAAGAGCACTTTCTGCCCCAAAAAGCGCTTAAACTTTCTGAAATTACACACCCTGCTTACACAAACTGCAGGCCCATCCGTTAACAAACCTTTATGTAGATTTACAGTGACACATAATTCCCAAACTAAGATATGGCCCAAGGTCAATTTAAATGGAACAGGTCGGACCTTACCAGCTCCTGAGGATGACGTCTAACAATGTCTGTCTTACGTTGGATTCTGCTGTGCAGATGAATTGCTTGTAAGACAGAACCATGAGCTCCTTGCTTTGAAAAAGTTCAGTTTCCTTCATTAGTCTCTATCAAAAAAAAAAAAAACGTACCCATTTAAGAAGAAAACTGTCCCAATTCCACAGGAGCAGAGTGTGGAAGTGCATTGCCCCACTTCCACACAATTTGCTGTGGAGAGTTCATGATACTTGATGCCAGCAGACGTTAGCAGAGATACACCAGAATGCACTTCAGCAGTGAAACTACGTGAGAAACGCAGCAGGACCAGACAATATCGACTAATCTGTCTCTCTGGACGTTTAAAAAATTAGACTGCGGAACATTTGTTTCTGGCTTGAATTATAACGATCTACCAACAAATGTAGTACAAATCCTAATGTAGGGCCCAATGACAGAACACCTATTGAGTCCTTCTACAACTATCACATCTGAAACCGAATTTAGCATTTAACACAGTTAGGTACCATCTCCCTAAATCACTGTGAACTTTTTTTTTGTTCATTTAAAATTTATTCAAATGTACCAGTTGTGATGTGAACAGGCGACTTGAAAATCTGCTTTAGCTCAAAAACCCTTGCGTTAATCTTACAGATGGAAGTGTATGTCACTGTTAACTCATCAACCAATCAGTAGCCTCTCTCAGAACTAGACTGGATTTATGATTGACAACTAACAAAAACAATGACACTTGGAGGAAACTGCCACTTCAAATCTATTTCACCTTTGATCTGTTACTTCCCTGAGCGGATTCCGGACGTCTCATTTGTCCAGTCTATGCTATTGCAGATCTGGAAACAAGCTTGCTCTGTATCCCTATCACATGTTGGCCCCTCTCCCTAACAACCCATCAGCCAATCCCATCTCCCTAACAGCCCGTCAGCCAATCCCATCACCTCCTTGTTTTCTTATCTGCTGACAACTCCTGCAAACGTAGCTTTAATGTTTACATCTACTTCACATTTCCTTTACTGATCATTTAGAGAATTAATGGATTTGTATACTTGGTTAGTTCTAGATTTGCACTTTCTCAACAGTTGCTGTAAAGAAAAACCCACACACATGGTCAAAAGTTGAATATCTGATAGGGGAACTGTTCCCAGTTTTTTGTACTTGACTTTGGTGTCCGTGTGGTTTTCTGTTTCGGCATTGTACTCTGCCTTATCACATGGCAGCTCCTGTACAATGTTTGACTGACCTTTTCCTAAGAGGGCTTTTAATTTCGCCTGTGTGCCCATGATGATTGTAAGAGTATTAAATGTCTCGCAGCCCTCAAGGATCCCTGTAAAAGAGACACCTTGTAGCCTTGTTAACCTCTTCACGGATTTAACCCTTCACTGTCATTCCTCCATGCCTTCGCACAAATCTTTTGGTGCTGTTTTCTCAGCTGTTGTATCATTGCACAAGGGTCCTTGTACCAGGGCTTTAAGAGGCACAAGAACTGAAGAACATTAGAGGGTGTGACAGTTTGTGAAGTTGGGAGAGCCCCACCAGAAAAAACACGAGGTCCAGTCATAGAATCGCATGGCTTTTCGTGTACGTCAGACTCTGTGTACCTGCCGGGTTCATGCCCTCCATTGACCTTTTACTGATGTGGCTCTTGTGTCAACGCACAGATTAGCAAACAGTCTAAATTACCGGAAATTAATATGGCAGGTTACCGACTGCCAGTGTGGAAGTGGATTACTGAGCACGAGCTCGTGCAGGAAGTGGGGCCTATGTACCTGCTTGGCAGAGGTGGAAAGTTCAGGTCAAGAAAGTACAAATCCAGACCAAGATTTTGTTTCAACCCACCAGTTGAGTACTCTGTGACTGTGACTCTTTATACTCAACTACTTGGTAGAAACAAAATTTTGGCCTGGATTTGCACTGGACCTGAACTTTCCACCTCTGCTGCCTGATTAGATGTACAGCACAGGCGAGAGGCAAACTGTACATGTGGTAAAAACTCAAGAGATCAGAGGTCAAGGAGATTGATCCCTTTCTGTTCTTTTTATACCAAGGATGTAAACTGACCAGCTAGCTGTTTCGTGTACCTTCCTTTTCCATAATGAAGAGTGTCCTGTATCCCATAAGAATCTCTTTCTCCATCTCCATGAGTTCAAAGGGACTTTCAAATACCTTTGTATGAAAGCAATCAAGAAAAAATGTTTACATGCATTTTGTAGTGTGTATGCTTTTGCAAAGATTAAGCATTTTGGAAATGAAAACATAATTTAAAGAGGTAGTCAATCCAAGTTTGATATTATTTGCCATTTTATTGTATATTACGTTTGTTTTATGTTATCACTTTTGATTTTCAGTATTTTTACTAGCCTTCATCTTCTTGGAAAGTATCGCGAAAAGTTCGAGTGTAAACCTTGTGCTGGAACCACGGGAGACCTATCGAATATACGTCAAACTATGCATGTCTTGTGTAAACATTGACAACAATGGCCAAATTACACAGTATTATCAAATAAAGGTTTAGAGTAATGCAATGTGAACTAACATTATTTCATTAGCTTGACCGAAATGTAATGCATCCATCTTACAACTGCTTATTCAGTTCTGGGGGGACCTGGATCCACGAGGCAGGAAGTCAGTCCGCTGCAAAGCACTGAAATACAGCCATTTGCTTACCTCTGTGAGGAAACTGTAGTACAATAATGAAATCTCCAAACACATCGCAGAGGAAGGTAACAGTGCTTCCTACTGAGTCACCATGCCACTCAAATTTAATGCCTAATTTTAAATGCCAAATATAAGGAATAAGAAATTGCGCAAATTTGGAAATACATACAATTTTCCAACTTAATATTTGACTATAGACAGTGGGATTACGAAATAATGGCGCATTCCGACATACATCTGTTTCCAACAGAATGTCCTTTATTCTCTTGCTGATTTTCCAGCTACGTCACCGATAGATGCTGGAGTGTGCCGCGTCATGATTTGTATTTTAAGTGCGCCCTCACGTGGTGCGGCTATCAATTACATCTTTATTTAGAAAGGAGCAAAAATACAAAATAGAGTACCGACTACTTTCTATTATATGTTACACATTCGTTACATTTTAGACAGATGCAACGTTGCTACTTTCAGAGATTTATTTTAATAATTTTGTTAAGTGATCAAAAAGAATATATATGTGATGGAATTGAACGTCTGTATAATATCTAATTATAATTGTATTTTCATGTTGGTTGAATGAATAATGCGGGTTTGAACACCGCATAGTAACATAAGTGACATTCGTAAACAAAGCAAGTTTAAAATGGATTCCACAGGAAAGTCACCAACCGATCTTCCTGTCGTTGCCCCTGATTGGATGCGAGGAAGGGACTCGAACTATTTCCTGACAACGTGATTGCTCTACAGTAGTGTCAATCAATGTGTGGCCACGCCCCTTCACATTGCAGCATGGAGGATAGAATGTAACAAATTTCAGGTACAGAAGCAAGGTAATCTGTCTCCGAGAAAGAAAGGTCGTCCGTCCGGAAGATAAAAGGAAGGTAATTGGGGAAAAGTCGGCGATTATTTTTAAGCATGCCAGCCAACGATGTAATCAATTCTCGAAAAGAAATGGGTGAGAGGCACAGCACGACCACCTCGCTAGCCTGTTAGCTAACCATCACCATCGTGTCAGCTAGATGAAAAGCAGCTTCGATGGGCGATCGGTGCTACATCCCCACTTTCCTCTTAGGTCCTGTATGACGGCTGTGTCCGCGGGAAGTGATGCTGGACACGGCTGGCGGCGTGTGCTATGCGTTTTGAGCCGTAGACGTGCTAACTGCTGACTTCCAGCTGCCTTGCCTAATGGGATCGTGACTCTAAGGCACGCGTCGCTCCGGCGTGGTCGCGGTCCTCGCAAGCGCCAAACAATCGCGCCCGATTAAACCAAAGTAACACGTCGCTGTGTTGCCCCCCTCCCCGGACTGGCCGCGCTTCAGTGCGGCTATCGACTTTTAAATAATTACGTGCCTGATTCTGCTTGACGGGGTGGGCTGAGGGCGAAACGTGCCTACCGGAGAGGTCGTGATTTAACAAGCGCCGGGGTTTAGCCTGTCCTCGTCTGTGCTGGGTGGGGGCCGCCGTTTCCCTCTGCTGCTGGGGGGGGGGGGGGGGCAGTGGCCGCCCCCGGTGTGTTGCTCCCATCGTGGCTGTTACTCGCCCATGTGTGGCCGGGCCTAACGTGGGCGCCCTAGATGATCGCCTTGTCTTGGCTTTAACTTTCAGCCTTGATGTGATTCGTTTTTAATTCGTACAATTTAAGTCAATGTGAAAATACAGTACGGCGAGAAACGTAAAAACACATCGACCCCATGCTGTTTTTCTTGTTTATAATTCTACATGGGTTTTGGGAGCGCCGATCGATGCTGTAAAGGGTCCCTTCACGGTTTTTCTCCCCAAGGTTATGCAAGCAGCCACACTTCTCTACCTGCACCCCAAAGTTCTGGGTTCAGAGTCAGTGCTGCGAGTTTCATTTAACGCCGAGCTTCTCCTTCACATGCACGCCGCTTGTCTGCCTGTTAGTATGGCTCCGTGGTGTTTTTCTGTTTTATCGTTGATTGCTTAACGTAAATATTTAAAATACAAATTGCCGCCCTGACTCTGCATTACATCAGTCATACATTTTAAATAACCTTTCACCGCATCAGTTTTCTTAATGTTTTATTTCTGCTTCCTTAACAAAGATTTTGGCTTTATGAATTTACTTTCCTCCATAAAAAATGCTCTAGCAAATGCTATATAAGCCAAATGAAAAAGTGATGCGACTTTAGTGATGTGTAATATGCCTGTAATTGACCACGTGGCTGATATGAGGGACAGTCTGGCCTTGGAAATGCACTCTGTGGATCATCTGCACACTTAAGTATGAGGAGCATGAATCTGTATGCACGTGCAACAGATATATCCTGTTGTAGCCGGGAGATACCACCCGGTGAGGCTCCCTCGCTGTATATCCTGTCGTAGCCGGGAGATACCACCCGGTGAGGCTCCCTCGCTGTATGCTACAGCTTGGCTGGTTTTGTTTGTTAGATATCTGTCTACTTTGTATAATGTTTGTCTAAATATAAAATCAGATGTCATTAAAGCTGATTTTGATCAAATGTCAGGAAGGGTAAATAGCTAATAGTGATTATTATCCAATGGCTTCAGTAGGGGTTTTTAAAAGGTTTCTTCTGCATTGCAATTAGAAATTAGCTTGATAGCCCTTTTAAACTCTTTTAGTCACTGTATTATGGAGTCGGATGCTGTTAAACTGGGTGGTTTCAGTGCCACCCAGGCCGCACTGCTAGCACTGCCAACCTGACATCTTCGTGCTCCAGTTTCTGCTGTGTTTTTGCCTTCGTTTGCAGCGAACTGAAACCCGTTGGGGATTTTCTCAGAGTTCATTGTGTGCTGGCTCGTCTTGCGCTGCGGGTATTTTTACGTGCAGATTCACGGCAGCTGCTCGTCTGATTCCTGGGCTTGTCAGCCTGAAATTGGATTACGGCATGCTTGTTCCTGGGTGCTCCTCTCGCTTGGTGGGTCTGGTCTCCTGGGTGGAGTTCTCCCTTCACATCACCGTGTGTCTTAAGGGGCCCCCCGTCCCTCTTCCCCTGCAGGGTGCTTACATCACGGGGTCACCCTGACGAGCCGCCTCGTGATGTCAGCTTTAATGGCATCGGCACGGTAACCTGGAGGTCGGTTTGTCCTTGTGTGTGTTGTCTGGTTCTCTGTCCTCCTATGCCATGGTTTAATCCTGAGCCATTCCTAAAATCTGGAACACCACCCCTAGCCCCCTCATCCCACCCGCCCAGGCATCTTCTGTCTTCTTGCTGTCACCGTAGTGCCCCCTGGCCATTGCAGGCTGTCAGTGCGCAGGTCCTGTTCTGCACAAGCTGTGCCACAGGCCTGAGTGTATGTGCCCGTTAGTGAGTGTGATGCTTCTGTGCATACGCCTACTGGCCAGCATCTGGGACAGGATGACATGCAAGTCGGTCGAACTCTAAATCTCCCCGTTTCCGGGGACCATTCTCTTCCCCTCTGCCAGGACGATAACAGAGAGGAGGGGACAGTCTGTCAGTCCCTGATGGGAGTCAGATGAGATCTGTGACAAGAAGCATCCCAGTGTTCCTATACTCAGACTTGTGCACATGGCAAATTAAAGGATAAATTAATTCAAATCGGTGCATCCTATAACCACTTAATTCTTTTTGGGATTGCAGCCTGGTTATGTTTTGGGGTAGAGAGAGCGATGGAGAGGGTGAACCGGAGAGAATTGGCAGATGTGCAGGAGAACATCTGGCCCTTCTGTTCCGTGCCGAGCCGCACGTTGCATTGACTTTGTGCTGCACTCCAGTGCAAAGTCCACGTGAGCTCGGCGTATCAGGGAAGCCCCTGACTCAGGCCCCGCCCCCTCCTGTTCTGCATAATCATTGGAAATGGCTGCCAAGGCCCAGCCGCTCCTCTCTGACCTCAGCCTGTCGTTGCCGTTGCTGCAGCCGCCTACAGCCGTTCCACAGCAGGGAGACTGGATTTTTGTGGTTTGTCACTGCCCACCCCGTTTCCCCAGTCAGGTAGAGGTGGGTTAAAGTGGTGAACTGGAAAATGTGTCCAGACTGTGTATACTGCTTTTCTGAAGCGCCGCCTTCAGGGCCTGGCCTTGTGACTGGGGATGTAGTGGTTTGTGTCTCGGGAAAGGGGGGAGAGAGTCAACAATATTGAGCCTGGGTGTGGTTTCCTGTCCGTCATGGCCACTGACCACGCCCCCTTTACGTCCCCACCCTCAGTGATGCGCCATGCCCATCGTGGAGAAGCTGAAAGAGGTGCTGAAGCCTGGCCGCAAGGACTCCGCCGACGAGGGAGACCTCAACCGGCTACTGGCCTCCTCGGCCAAGAAGGTGCTGCTGCAGAAGATCGAGTTTGAGCCGGCCAGCCGCAGCTTCTCCTACCAGTTGGAGGCCCTCAAGAGCAAATATGTCATCCTCAACCCTAAGGCTGAGGGCGTAGCTGGACAGAAGGCCCTGGAGAACATCCAAATTAAGCGCCAGGGTACGTTTGGTACCTGGCAGGGTGTGTGTGTGTGTGTGTGTGTGTGTTTTGTATTGCAGTGGAAAATAATCAGTAGATGAGATGGGTGTGCATTTATAACATTTATGCATGTATATACATATTTGATTTAGACCTTTTTTCCATGAAGATCTGTTTGTATAGATTTATAAAGTAAAATGCGTGTCTTTGTTCCCGTTGGTCAGTGTGCTTAGCCTGTCACCATGGGGATAAAGTTAGACTGGTGTCTCTCTAACCCCTCCAGCTCCAGAGGGCACAGTAACCGGGCAGGGTGACGGGATCCCGGCCCCCCAGAAACTGCTGTTCCCCGGGAACAGACTCTCCTTGCAGTGGGAGCGCACCTACAGGGTGGGGGCCGGCCTCCACAACCTGGGCAACACCTGCTTCCTCAACTCCACGGTGCAGTGCCTGACCTACACCCCACCCCTCGCCAACCACCTGCTCTCCAAGGAGCACAGCCGTGCCTGTGAGTCGGCCGAGCCCCGCCCCCATTCTTCCTATTGGCTGTATCTATAATCTATGCGCAGACTAGCCAATGAAGTGACCATGTTTGTCGTTCTTTTTGCTTCCAGCCTGGCAAAGTTTACTTGTCAGCTGATTATAAAGCGCTTGATAGCCTGGCTGAAGCGGCAGGAGGCAGGCTGAGGGCTGTTTTAGACCAGTGAGAGTGCAGCTTCTTCGGGGGGGCGTGTCATACCTGGACGCTGAGTCTCATGGCACTGTTTCTCTTCCTCAGGTCACCAGTCTGGCTTCTGCATGATTTGCATCATGCAGAACCACATCATCCAAGCCTTCGCCAACACCGGCAATGCCATCAAGCCGGTCTCCTTCATCCGGGACCTCAAAAGTGAGCATGTGTTGATTGCTGCTCTACCTGTTCCTCTCCCTCACTCTCTCACTGTTTCCCGCTCGTGCGTGACTCCCCGGGGGGTACCGTGGTGATGATCCTGTTTCTATCGATCCTCTTTCTGCCCATCCTCCCCCTCTAATGGGCTCTTAATTGCCCCCCCCCCACCCCAGTGGTCCATTTAGCCTTCGTGGGCTGGGTAACAATCAGCATCCTCTCTTCTCCAGAAATCGCCCGTCACTTTCGTTTCGGCAGCCAGGAAGACGCCCATGAGTTCCTGCGCTACACCATCGACGCCATGCAGAAGGCCTGTCTCAACGGCTACCCCAAGTAAGGGCGCTTCGGGGCTGCTTTCCCCGTATCCCATACAGGGCCATTTAAAAACCCCTATAGACGACAGCGAGACATTTAAACAGTCAGTTATTCCAGGTCTAATGACTTTCATGGTTATGTAGTTCTGCCTGGAATGTGAGGGTCTGTCTCCTCGGGGAAGCGGGTTCAAATCTCCACCCCGTCTCTCGGCATACAAATGCGTCCTCTGTCATTATTTAAGTGGCTCCCCGACTGGTGAGCCTTGGTGTCTTTGGACGTGTAAGTATGTCAGCATTGAAGATTAGATAAGGGGACTGAAACTCGATACGTTTACATGCACACTATGAAAATCGAATTATTGTGTTAGTCCGACTAAAATCGGACTTTTAAAGTACTGTACATGTAAACATGTTAGTCCGACTGAAATCGTACTAAATCGAATTTCTCAAAGTTGGCCTAAGACACCCAGATAATGCGATTGGGAGTCGATTTGTCGATTTTACTCCTGCGTGTATGCGTTCAGTCAGACTCAAACTGGCCTAGGCGCTCTGCGGATGCCCCATGACCCGGAAGTAACAGAAGAAGCATGGAGCATAGCAGAGAACGTACAGCACGTACGAAATGTGCAGCGTTGTCAAGCTGCCCAGTTCACCGCTCAACTAAAGGGCGCTTTTCCACCGCACCAGGTGCTGTACTTCAAAAAGGTGCCACAAGTACAGTACTTCAAGGTGTTGGTTTTACACTGGTGTAAAAACTGGTACTGGTACTGAATTGAAAAATGGCTGTAGTAGGACTGGACACCGTGCAATATTAATGCCAACATCGCATGTTATGCATATCCTGTTCTTACATCACTAGGCAGCTAGATTAAGATCAGGCTTTTTCTTACCTTCAATCTGGTATGGATATTATAGCGGTTTAAGTCTTGCAAAAATATTTTTGCTCTGTCATAGAACAAGCAACTTAGCAATTTTAATGATTATTCCTTTTGAAGATTATCTAGTATATGTTTAAAAATCAGTTTAAAGTTTACCTTCGCTGCTTTTGCATGAGCACTGCATGCGTTCTCCGAAACAATCATAATCATTTTCATTCTTAGCATTTAAATCACTCCTAGACGAGTTCATGTTTATGTTGGATTCCTTTTTGTTTCTTAAATACCCCAATATTTATTACAACAAATCACATATTTGAAAAATTTCCAATACCATGCTATCATGCCCTGATCCCGTTGTATCTGTTCTTCCAACCAGATCGCAATTAAAGCTTGTCACTTCATTTGCACATGCATCCATTATCACTTTTTTTATAATTTTTTATGTCTGTGACGCAAGAGGTCAACCAGAAAAAGCCCAATAGTAAAAAGCTGAAAAGAGCCATATAGCCACCTATTGTAGCAGAGTGGGACATACTCCTGTCCATAAATCGATTCCCCTCCCGTGCATGTAAACTGGGAAAAGGACAGTAGTCTGATTTATTGGTGTAGTTGAGGTATATCTGTAGCTCAACTTAGCTGTGCATGTACACGGTACTGGCTACGATGATGGATGGTTGATTAAAGCCGAATTCAACCAATGTTTTCTTTGACCTTAATTTGTGTGTGTTGGGATGAAGTGATTGGGTGGTTCTTCTCCTCATAGGCTGGACAGGCAGACTCAAGCCACCACCCTGGTCCATCAGATCTTTGGAGGTTATCTCAGGTCACGAGGTATGTCAGCCCTGTGGGGGGGGGGTGTGTGAACCGGCAGTTTAGTCACGCTATACAGGGGGCAAATGTGTGGCTCGCCAGGTTAGAACACTGTGATCAGAAGGTCGCCGGTTCAAGTCTGAGTCAGCAAATTACTTTTAATATTGAATCTTTGAGCAAGGCCCTTAACCCTGAATTGCTCCAGGGACTGGCTGAGTCCGCGGCATTGGTCGTGCCTTGTTTTAAATAAAAGCCTGTGCTGAATAAATTGCAAGTTGAAGGGTTATAATTTGGGACCCCATCAGGAGAGGGAATGTATGCTTTTCTTATGGAGACACTAGCATAACCTGGCTCTGAAACGGTGATCTGTTTTGGGCATCCAGTTGTTTATTCTGCAGAGAGGCTGTGGTCCATGTTATACTATCTTTTAAAAATATTTTGTGTGTGTGCGTTTCAGTGAAGTGCTCCGTCTGTAAGAGTGTGTCCGATACCTACGACCCCTACCTGGACATTGCGGTGGAGATCAGGGTGAGTATGGCTGACACATGGCAAATGGAGTTTAGGGTGTCCTCACACGAGGGGATCCGTACGGTGCCCGCACATGTTGGAACCCCAAAGTCTAGTCTGTTTGACTAGTGTGATCGCTGGCCGTACCCAAGCACGGAACACAGACATGACGTCAGTGATGTGACCGACACTCGCGTGCGCACACGTATACTGTATACGGACACTGAAGGAACAGATCAGGTAGGCTTTACATATCGGATACTGACAAACATTTAACAAACATTGTGACAAAGGGATCACTTTGGTCTACGCCAGACACAAACACTCTGAGACATTTGGTAAAATATAGAATCTTTTACCTGCGGCATAATTAAATGAAAATCGGTTCATTGCATACTTGATAAATTTATTAGAAGGGCCATGTGTCATCGCCCCCAGAACGACTCCAAAAAAAGTCACAAAATGAGGACATTAATCATGAGCTCCGTTGTGCTGTGCGATAGTGCTTTTCTTCTTATGTTTTCTTCGACATGAAAAAGTTGCACGGTGATGACAAAAGCACGTTCGGGCTTCGAATGTTAAGCACAATATGAGTGCAGACCAGTGGGGGATTGGGGAGGGGGGACGGTTGTGCTTGAGCATGGTACAAGGCAACCGGGCCAAACATGAATATGCCCTGAGTTATTCCGTTTTCACTGGGACCGGGGCTTTTAATCATGATGCTAACTCCTGAACCGAAGGCATGGCCGCCGGCTCTGTCCTCCACGCTCACCCGGCTCGGGGCATTGCGTGGGATTTTTAAACTTTTACGGCTAATTCTTCAAGGTCGTGCGGAAGTTTCTCAGAGATCTGCCCGAGAAAGTGAATCGGTTATATTGAATTGGCTGTGGGATTGAGTGTCATTGTTTCCCCTACAGCAAGCGGCAAACATCGTCCGTGCTTTGGAGCTGTTCGTTAAGCCGGACGTGCTGAGTGGGGAGAACGCTTACATGTGTGCCAGGTGAGTCTGCACATTAGGGGCATTAATATTTAACTGATCTCAGCAGATACGTGCTTAGGCTAAGCTTGCAAGTGTTATAGCGTGTACGTGCGAGTGTGTTTATCCTAAGGCTGTTGTGTGGAATTATGGGTAAATGTGCAGGCCGAGCTGATATGTTGGGCGTTTTTATTAGAAGATAAGAGTTACGGAGCCACCACAGTAAAGTCCAAAACGGTGAGACATATTCACGATGATTTGTATTTTTGGCTGTGCTCAGAGTCTTGGTGCTATTGATACGATCTAGTTTGTCAAAAATCAGGTGTAACGTTCTAAAATAAGACCGTTGAACAGCACTGTCAACAATGCTTCGTCAGGCATTAAAAAATGGTGGCTCTGAATTCCCATCATGCCCCACTGGCTGTGATCAGGCTCACCATGACGTTAACTGTAGCGCCTTAATAGATACATGCTCGTGGATGTGCTTTACTGGACACCAGTCTGGGATTTCCGTTTGGTGGCCTTGTCGGTACTGACAGGACATCTTGTCACGGTTACTGTTTAGGTGCAAAAAGAAAGTTCCGGCAACCAAGCGCTTCACAGTGCACCGGACGTCGAATGTGCTTACGCTGTCGTTGAAGAGGTTCGCCAACTTCAGCGGAGGCAAGATCACCAAGGTGATCCTTCACCATGGGAATGTGGGCTTTATGGTGCCCGATTTGGGACCCTCTTGGGTCTGAGTTAATGAGGAACGCCATCATTATGTGACGTGGCCATGAACCCAGTGAGTCACCGTTTTTTGCCGTCCTTTGTTTTTTCAGGATGTGGCCTACCCAGAATTCTTGAACATTCGGCCTTACATGTCACAGAACACAGGGGACCCAATCATGTATGGCCTATATGCAGTCCTGGTGCATTCTGGGTACAGCTGTCACGCTGGCCATTACTACTGCTACGTTAAGGTGAGAGCCGTAGCACCCCTGGGGCACCCTGACTACTGTCTGAGGGCTGGGGCCTGGCCTGACTCTGAAATCTGCCACTGGGTGTTTGCAGGCAAGCAACGGCCAGTGGTACCAGATGAATGACTCTATGGTACATTCCAGCAACATCAAGGTGGTTCTCAATCAGCAGGCATATGTGCTGTTCTATCTGAGGTAAGATGACGTCTGGCTCCCTAATGGATGCGGTGTGTGTCAGGCCAGCTGTTTTTCATTACTGCTTTTCTTTTTGTGTGGAACCTAGAATCCCGGAAACGAAGAAGAATGCGGAGACGCCCGTGGTGAAATCGGGAGCAGTGCATTCTGGGAAAAGTGGCCCGACTGCGGAGCAGCTGAAGAAGGTGGCGCTCAGTGGGCCGAGGTCATCCCCGCAGGTGACGAAGGTGTGTGGGTGAGGGAGGGGGTGTGGTCCAGAGTGGTCCGGGGCCTGTTGGGCGGGGTGTTAGCCTGGAAGCCACCATGAAGGGGCTAAACGATGTACTAAACTACCCCTTTTTTGTGCAGAAACTGGAGTCCTCCCAGCTGCGAAAGATCCATTCACTGGATGGGGGGCTGGGAATCCCTGTGCCCCGGGTCACCCCCAAACCAGCCAACGGCTCGGCCTTGACCTCGCCCACAGGGCCGACGCTCATCCCCGAGCCACCAAAGAAGGTGAAAAAGGCTCCGCCCCCGACCCAAGGCGTGACCTCGCCCATCACCACCAATGGCGTGGGCCGATCGGATGTCGACAGGAGGCGCTCGCAGGAGAGCGGGGGAATTGCAGCATCTACCTCAATGAAGTCTCTCTCCGAGTCGTCCGCGGACTCGTCCGAGTCGAAGGTGAAACCATAAGGCAACATTTTCATAAACCTAGGACATGAAAATAAGTTTCTTAAAAAACACTTTAACTACTTATGCTAGAAATATTCAACATTTCCCTTAGTCTTGGAAGCAATTTTTATTACCGTTTCTGTACGGTTTAACTAAAGTAATGGTTTATCATTAATTGCCATTAATTATACCTGGAACATCTGCTGCCCTTTTTGAGGACATTAGTACATAAGGAAGACCCATTTTTTTGCCCCAATCCATTAAATATTTATATCTGCTGATTCTGAGTTCTGATCTGATTTTTTTATATATATCTATATATATCTCTATTCTCAGAAGATAAGACACAAAAATCAGAAACGTAAAACTAAATTTAAAACATCAAAATTATAATAGTGCTATATGTTCACAGGCCTTTTGATGTGTAAATCTCGCCGGTTTTGTTCAGTGAGGACAGGACAGCCGGCTCTTTGATATGTGAGGGTCAAACAGCCTGTCCCTCTTCTCAAACTTCATTTGTAAGCCTGTCGTGTCGCTTGTCTTAATGGGCCAATTCACCCCAGTCGACTGTAGGGTGTTCTGTTGGGAGTTGCCTGGTTTTGGAGATATCGATTGTCGTTAAAGCGACATGTCTCATGAGAAATCACAACCCGGTTACTCGCCATAATCCACAGACGTTGTGATGAGCAGAAACATATCTTTTTTCAGTTTTGGGGTGAACTGCCCCTATAAGCTTTGCGGGGGGGTGATTAACCAGACGTGTCTGCTACTCCTCCAGCACGCCGGTGGTCCTCGGAGCGCTCCGGCTGGGGAGACGGGATCGGCCACAGCCAGGAGCCTGAACGGGACGTGCTCTCCGCGCCGGGGCTCGGAGCCCCCCAAGCCTGTGGATCGCGGGTCGGGACCCAGCGCCGAGGACAAAACAGCCAAATTAAAGCCCCCGGCCGTCACCAACATCGCATCGGAGGCTGCCAATCCCACCTCCCCACCCCCCGCGAAGAAACTCGCCCTGTCTGCCAAGAAGGTGAGGGGCAGGGGGCTGCTTTCTGGGGAACGCTAACAGCGTCCAGCACGAGCCGTGATTAAACACTAAGTTACTAAGTATCCCCTCCTTTGCTTTTTTTGTCTTTGTAAGTCTCTTTCTGTTCTCTTCTAACCATCTCTAATCCCCCGTCTGCTGCATTCTCTCTTCGTTTTTTTTTTCTCTCGTTCATTTTCCTTTCATTTTATTTTTCCACATTTTTTTTCCCCTTTGTGTACACGGATGGCGCTTTTTTTTTTTTTTTCCTTTTCTTTTCTTTTAGACCACCAAGTTTTTATTTCTGTCAATAACTGCAGGCCAGGCCCAATGGGAGTCCCAGCAGCAGTGATGTGCCGTCCTCCCAGCCACGCCCCTTGTCCAGTGACCTCACGCTTTCAGATCATCCACCCCTGTTGGTCTCCACCCCACCAAATCACAAACCTCGGTATGGCTCAACCTGTAGGGGGTTGTATCTAGGGACTTGAGTGATGGATATCAGGCACCTGGGGTGTGGGTAGATGTCACAGTTGACCCTGCATCTGTCTCTGTATCCATGGTGTGCAGTTTTGCTCCTGATGTCTTGGCGCTTCTGTGATCCTCGTCGTCTCTGGTTGCTCCCCCCCCAGGATGGTTCCATTTCATTCGCTCAAGTCATCATCTTTGCTTGGACCCGCCTCCCACTCAGCCCCGACCAGAAGCTCTCACCCTGTCCCCACGGAAACAAGCCCCCTGCCCGGACCTCTCTCCCTGGGGATTGGAATGGAAGATGCGCCTTTCAGCCCTGCACTGAAGAGGAAGAGGAGGAAGAAGAAAAAACGGCATCACTCCAAGATGGGCGATGAGCAGCAACTAGCAGCGGGACAACCCGAGGCCCAGGAAGTCTGTGAGGAGAGGAGGAGGAAAAAGAAGAAGAAAAGGAGGAGGGAGGAGGAGGAGGAGGAGGAGGGACCTGCTGCCCGTCCGGCCCAAGACCTCGTATCGCACCTGGAGCCGCTGGTGGGCGAGCCCTGGAGCATCACAGCCGACCCGCAGGAGGAGACCGGAGATGCAGGAAGGCTGAAGAAGAAAAAGAGGAAGAGGAAACGTGACAAGGGATTGGAGGAAGCCATGAGTCCGTGCTCGGCCGCAGAGAGGTGCGTCCCCCATATTCACAGTCAGACTGAGACTGGACCTCTTCCATGGGGTGCCCTGTTCTGCATGATGTCAGGATGTGATGTTTTATTGTGTCCAATAGGGGGCAGTGTGTTCTTCTGCAGTTTCATACTCTGTACTCGTAATTGGAAGGTTCAAATCCTGCAGAGTGATTTTACCTCTGGGTCTTTGAGCAAAGCCCTGAACACCAGTTGCTCCAGGGTGTCTCAGTTGTATATTGCTTTTGGATGAAAGTATCTAGGAAATAAATAAATTAAATGGACCCAGCTGGTTTTCTAAGGGCACCTATGAAACTCCAGAGTCTGAACATAAAACCAGCATGAGGTTCAGCACAGGGAGGGTATTTCCTGAGGTGCCCCGTGCAGAATGCTGTTCTCGGATCAGTCCGCTGAAACGCTCCGGCTTCACCTCAGGCCAGCGGCGGAGGAAGCAGCGACCGAGGCGAGCACAGTGGACGTGGCTGAACTGCTTCGGCAGAAACTGGAAAGGAGGAGGAAGAAAAAGAAGAAGATGCTGAAGGAGAAGAGAGTGTGTCCCAGAGACCCGGAACCTTGCCCTCAGGAGCCTTCTGAAGAGGTGAAGACTGCTGGCTGCAGTCAAGGTACTGGCATTCTCAGTGTTAAGGTCCATGGTGTTAAGGTTCTGCTGCTATTTAAATACAGAAAGCCATGTACAGGGTCCTGAGCGGCTGGGCATTAGCAGCAGTGTTCAGTCAGCAGACCAACCTATGGGAGCGCTCGATTGACTCTCCTCCTCGCCATTGCAGCAGCGACCGTGGTCGTCTGGGACAGCCAAGTCCGGGACGGGTACAAGCGCACGCAGGAATCGCAGGGCCCCAAAACCGCACGGTCTGTCTGGGACGGCGCCAGGACCAGCACGGTGGTGGAAGAGCTGCTCCGGAACTCCGAGGACAGAGCGTACGGGAGCCAAGGTGACGGAACTCCTGTCTGGTCTGATGCAGATCTGGCTAATTGCTTCTGTTGATGTTCAAAGGACCTGGCTAGAATTAATGTAAACAGCTCTGGTAGAAGTTGATTGGCCAAAAAGACTGAGATTTTTGGGGCAGGGACTATCGCTTTTGCCTGCGCTTTTGCTCAATGTAGGACATGTTCACTGCAGTTCTCACCTGGGACGGAGAGCTCTCAGCGATCAGCCGGGAAGCCATGGAGGATGCACGAAACGCCAAGCAGGACACCGTGATCGACGAGTGGGACGAGGAGTTCGACACAGGCAAGGTGAGTGGGCTGGGGTGGGTCTCTGTATACATGGCCGTCCTGCCATTGGCTACATGAACGTGGCAGTCATCTCATTGGCTGCATGGCTGTGTGTTTGTGGACTGGGGATGTTGCCGTCAGATCTGATTGCCTGTAATGCAGCATTTCGGGCCGCGAGCCATGGCTGTAATGGATTGGTGCGGCCCATAAAGACCCCGCTTCTACCCTCTAATTGCCGTCCAAATGTGATTCAGGCCTAGATCACAGCTAATGGCGTCCTGTGTGGAATTAAAAGGCCCGGAGCTGGGGGGGGGGGTGGGGGTTGTGTGGGGGGGGGGGGCTACCTCATGGTCTCTGGGGAAGGAGGA
>JAOYFF010000046.1:680671-708880 GCA_025773925.1 Cryptomyrus ogoouensis
TTTAACAACTCTGAGCTATTAGTTAAGTTCTCCCCAAACGAGCTTGATGGGCCGAATGGCCCCCTCTCATTTGTAAAGGTCTTATGTTCTTATGCAGTACTGCAGTTTTCATGTTTTTCATGAGAATTTTACCCAGATGTGGTTGCTAATTACGGACCGAAAGGTATCCGGAAGCAGCATGACCCCGGGTTACCTACCGGACCAGGCCGGCAGCCTTTACTTTCTGTCGGATCTGTTCAGCTTCACCACAAAGTTCAATTTGTTGCAATTAAGTGGCTGACCGACTGAAATTCTCCCACGGGAACCAATATGAGAAAAAAAGTATGAATGTAGAAGTCGATCATGTGTTCTTCTGATTTTCTTAGGGGGGGGGGCATGGCAGGAGCCGTTTGTGCTGCCTGGGCAGTAACTCTGTCGTGGCTTTGAGTGTTTTCGTTGCGGTTTTTTGGCGGTTAGACCCGCGACATGCAGACACTTCTATGAAAGAGGAAGCGACCTCGTCTGAGAAACGGCCTGGTCAGCGGAGCGAGTGTCCGCTGGGGAGGGGGGTTTCTGATGCAGGGTGGGCCTGTGTTTCACCGGCTGAACCCAGCTAGAGCCTGAGGCCTACTGACCCATGTGCTGCAGTAAGTGTCTTTGGAGAGGAGGCGTCACACCATGGACTCTCTGCGTGTATAAATGTCATGCTGAGCTCAGTCTCGCTGAGACGCGACACAACACCCACATGTTCCATATGTACCCGTACTGGTAGCTCCATCGAACATCGATGTCGGATTCTGTGGATCACCCTCCTTCAGATTATTCATTTCTTGGTCCATCCCACCATCTCTTGGGATTGCCGTCGTGCCCAGGCAGCTCCGATCTATTCTGTGGCCTGCAGGTCGAGCTGACATGGGACTGGGGGGGAAGCACGCGACCCACTCCTCCTCCGTGGTCCTGCCGCATCCGTCCACCTCTGCATCTTCCCAGAGGCTCCGAAAAGGCAGCCCTGACTCATGCTTGATTAAACCAGCCCACGTTATCTGTCTCACTTCCCGTTGAGCTACAAGATCTTTGTTGGGTGGTTAGCCATGTGACCTGTGACCCCCAGTGACCCCTGTAATCTTTCCCGCATAGATGAGTGGGGGTCTAAGTGACCCCACCCCACTCGTTCTTTTCTTTAATGGGGTACCCGGCACTTCTGAGGTTTACTTTTGAGCAAGAACGTGACCTAAGGGGTGTAATGGCCAGTTTTTCCCCTGGTGACAGATGGCTGTTTTTGTGGGATGGAAGAAGAAAAAAGCCATCGCTTAGGGGCTGTGTGTCCCTGGTGGCTGTTAGCTGAGAGCTTGAGGTTGGTAACAGGCAATCTCGCCTCCGTCTCCCTGTGGGCAAACGGCCTTTCCAGAACCAGCCAGCCCCAAACTTGTGTCCTCGTTTTGTGCCTTTCTAGAAAGTTTCCTGGGCTTCTGAGAAGGATTCTGGGTTGTAAGTTGGGCTAGGCTACTGCGAGCCCTCTCATTTGGCACAGAGAAGCTGTGCTTGACAGAACCAGTCATGACATTGTAGTCATTCCTCCTTCGTACCACTAGAGGCCAGCACTGCTTTCAGACCTGATGATGAGTACTACAGCTGTTGAGTAATTTCTGACGCTGACAGTTTTACTCACTCTGTCTTTGTAAACAAAGTGTGACTTTTCAAAATAAGCTTCACTGGCAGAACTTTACCAATGTTTAACAAGGTGAAAGCGTACCTCTTTTTAAAAATAAAAAGGAAAAATAGCAATAAATAAATAGAAGATACTCTTTTGGAAATGCCACGTGCTTCAATATCAGTGAAATATTCCCTGGAGATACAGCAGGGTTCACGTTTGTATACAGCGCCATCTGGTGGCCGTCTCGAGCTAATCTCAGGAATTTGCACTACGTGTAAGGAGATCTTTAAACCGCTTTTTGTGTGGCCTCACAAAGGGGAGCAAAGGGCTGAATGTGCTCAGCAAAACATGAGAGAGAGAGAGAGAGAGAAAAACGAGCAGAGTGGAAGCGAGTGCCAACTCTGAGGACCCTCTGAGCACTTAAGTTTCAAAAAAGGGTATAAATACCAATCCTTGTCCAAACAATAAAACAAGAACAATAAAATGAGCTGAAGTAGCTGGAGTTTTCTGCTGCATTTGTTTAATGTGTTGGCCGGGTGTGGACACCTCTGCCTAAAATAACTTCCTCTTTTTTTCCCAGTGGGAGATTCCCGGGCAACTCCAGACCACAAAGGGATGACGCCATTAGACAGGCGATGTCTTTATTCCATCTGTTCTTGAAAGGCGCCACCTATGGGTGGACAGCCTAGCCGACACCTGTGGAATGGCTGCGAAAATCTGCTCGTCGCTAAGGTGGCGGTCTCGGCTTGTTTTTTAGTCATTTTTTATCACATTCCTCAGCTGTTTTTTTTCTTACATGCTACAGCCGCTGTTGCGCCCAAATACCATCTGTTTTATTTCTTGTTCTGCTGGTTGCGTTGGAGTGGAAGCCAGTTTCCTTCTGTTTTTGATGCGTGTGAGACTGTACGTTTGTTACCGTTGCCTAGCCAAAGCCCTGTCATAGATGAAAGCGTTGCCATGACAGCGGGTCCTTTTTCCACAAGACGTAGATCCTCTGTAAAGATCTTTTCAACTAAGTGTTGCTGCCTTCTCTCAAGCCGCCAAACATCCCGTTCTCCATATATGACTCTGGCATCACTTAGACGATGAATGGAAATTTATACTGGGCCGCAACAATTAAAAGTCGACATCCTCGTTGAAGGGATAAAGTACCCAGAACCACTTATCCAGGGCCTGAGCTCCAGTTCTCAGGTCCGTTCATAGATTCAGAAGCTCACAGCCTTTACGTTTTTTCCTGTCTTCACAGGGTATTAATGGGGCTGTTAGGGTATCAGATGATGTGGGTCCCGAGCCAATAGTGTGAATGCAGAGCGGACATCAGCCCGGCACAGGCCTGCTGGCCGCACACGGCGGGCTCCCAATCACCCAGTACGCCATGATCGATGGCCCCACGTCGAAGATGCGGGCAATAGTAGAAGATGAAGATGTGTGAGGCCGTTACAGGGCAGCTGCTGATTGCCCTCCACCGCTCTCTATCACATCACCGCAGCCTTAAATTGCATTATGGTTTGCATCACTCTCACTGATGAGATTTTCTCCCGGCCAACCTGTGTTTTTCACAAATGTTTATCCAATCCGAGTCGCCCCTTCCAGGTCGACATCATCATCTCCGTAATCAGACTATAGTTTCTGTCTTCCTGCCTTCCCTTAATCTCTTAGCTTCTGGCCCCATCTAGACAACTCATTTCAAAATTAAGCCTTATATCCTATGAAGAAGGAAACAGCCTTTAATGTATAACGGCTGTATGCTACACGCTATTTAACCTCTATTGTCCATTACGTGTATAATATGTTATAATCTAACAAAGACACATCCAGCTTAAGTTTTGACTATAGTATGAATGTTTCCATTATAAGTATCTGATCCTACGGAATTAAGAGATTTTAACTGTAGCTTGATAATAAGTTATTAGTTTGCATGAAATCATTCCATATGATTAAGAATCACGTATATTTTGGAAGGAAATAAATCGTGAATTTAACCTAAATGTTAGCAGCCAGACCACCTGCGAACCTCCTGGCTCTCTGAGGTCATAAAGGATCCTTGGGCATCTTTCACAAGAGTAGCAGTGGTACGCTGATGTCCTGGTAAAACTACCCACTGTGGCCCTATCAAATACGGCCTCTCCTAGTCATCCCCTACATCTAACTGGTGAATCTCTCCTGCTCCTTCACCACTGTGTGATGAGTGTACTGGGGCAGAATGGCTGCCGTCGCATCACCCAGGTGGGGGCTACACAGTAGTGGGTGCTGAAGTGGTTCCCCATTGGTTCTGTAAAACACTATATAAATGTAACGTTCTTTCAAATATGTATATACCACAGTTTTTCTGGCTTCTGGTTCGGCTGGCTTCCTCCTTCTCCATTCTCCTTTTTTCTTGGGCACCGGACGGCTTTAGCTCATTTGCAGATGAAGCGCTGGCATCCGCCTGCGATTCTCTGAACTGTTTTTTTTACCTGAGAAGTGTCCTTCATGCTTGCGATCTCACAGCCTGACAGGTTGTGATTTTCTTTTAAGGGCGCATGGCAGCACGAGTGTCTACTGGAATTTTTTTCCCCAGACAATATTTACAAAATGAGTGGAAAAAAATGGTCAGTATTCTACAATGCCACTTTGTTTACTGAACTATAGCCAATCCATTCCTTTAATGGGAATTCAGGCTAATTTTGCTTTTAAAAACATTCTAACTCTTCTACGAATTACTGGGATTTTATTAATCATGTTTAAAGAACCCAGTGACCCTGGGTGATGTGCTCGATTAAGTACCATTGAGTTATTGATGATACCTGCATTTACTGTACTCCTTTCAATGAGTAATACCTCATGTGACCACTGGAGGGCAGAAAAACCGCTCGTGCTGATGCTATTTTTGTGTGTGTGTGTGTGTGTGTGTGTGTGTGTGTGTTTTGAAATCGTAAACAGGAAATGTTACCATGTGTCAACGACCCGCAGACATGTTCTGCGTAGACATATTAAAAGATTCGGCCTTTGCTTGTTAAATATTTGTCTCACGCACAAAAGGAAAATCTTCATCTCCCTCAGGCACTTTTCTTTATACGGAATGGGGCATGTTTACTCGTCTGGTAAGCTTGCCAAAGCTATTGAGCTGTTTTGCAAGGCAGCTGGGGCTCTTTGTTTGTTTTTGCCAATCCAGTTCGAGGTCTGGACAGTGTGAAGATGAATGCTTTCGTCATGGAGCTCTGCTTCCCAGAAATAACAGTACATAGAAAAGAACTGCTGTCTCTCCCCACTGAGTGAAGTGACAAGCTTCATTAACACTGTAAGAGGATTGTAAATGGATTTGCTCCACTTGTTAGTGCCATTTGTGGGTTTATTGAGGGCCGCCGTGACTGTGAGGCCTTTGGCAGGCTCTCGCTCTGTGCTCAGCGGGCGCTTGGAGACGCCAGGTCCTGCCACGTGCCATTCAGACCCAGACAGGCAACCAGCCACTGCCTCTCCTTCCAAACCCCAGTAAGCTTAGTCATTCCTGCCGCAGCAGTGGCGACTAACATTCAGTCCTTTGTAAGAGAGGGTTTACTAAACCTTCGTCAGAGGAGACTCAACATTCTCTCCTTTCTGACCCCTCCCTTTAAATAATAAAAAACAGACTCTAGGGAAAGAGCTACATTTGTTAAGGATGAGAACTCTATACATTCCTTAGGCACTGTGCTGATGCCACACAGCATAAAGAGTTTATGTGACAGTATTGTGTTTCTGTCACATATAACACAGATGACATAACCCACATGTATTGCAAAACTACGCCGAGCTCACACCTTAAAGGGGAAGTCCATAGTGATCTATGTTTTTTTGTTTGGTTTTTTAATAATTATTTTATTTTGCCCTGCATTTATTTAATAAAAGGGTTTATTTTTCTGTGGTTGTTTTTTTTCCATCATTTAGACCAAGCCTGGGTAGTTACTTCCTACGCAGGGTGAACTCCAAAGCACCAGGGTCATTTTTTAATTATTATTTTCATGTCCTATGAAATCTACAATAATGGAGATTGTAGAATTTCCTATATATTTATTATTTAATCAAAGAAAGATTTATAGCCAAAAATCATAGACATAAACATAAAACTTTATCCCTTTTTGTAATCATCCTGAACACTAGTAAAAACAGGCTGGCTTATGCCCTGGTATAATATAGACCAGGGGTTCCCAAGTTTTTGATGACTGCAGAGCGGTTAACGTAGCTCTGAGATAATGAAAAACCCTTACAATTTTCAGCACACATTAATGTACTCTCCCACTTCCAATAGAAATGTCTCTTGATAAGTAAAAGAAACATACAAGAGAATACGCTTTAATCACAGTTTATGGGCCTATCAAGACATTGTGATTTGACTTAATGCTCTCGATGGCGAAGATCATCAATGACAGGCCCAGGCTTAGCCAGCCCGTGATTCTGTCTGAGTCCTAACCACCTCCACAATCTTCATTTGCTATCTCCCCAGTTGCCATGTGGCGCCAACAAGGACTCGTGAAACAATTCAAGGAAGAATTCCATTCCTGAAATAACTCTGCATTCCTTTTGCCTCAGAAGAGGAACACCGAAAAGAACGTTGCACCCCTGAGGGACACCCTGTTTTTCTGTCAAGGCCCAGAGAGCGAAATTGCTCTAAGCATTCTCTGCCTGTGCCATATCTGTGCTTTCCTGAGATTCTCAGCTACCTTTTGGTTATGGAAAATGAAAAAACTCAAGTCATCTTGAGAAAAGTAGGGTACATTGAAGAACAAATAAACCAAGTTCACTCATCACCAAGACTGAGTTTACAATGTGTCTAAGGAATTGATTCATCTCAGACAATTCTGTCATTAGCAAAC
Source organism: Cryptomyrus ogoouensis (assembly GCA_025773925.1). Classification (NCBI taxonomy): domain Eukaryota; kingdom Metazoa; phylum Chordata; class Actinopteri; order Osteoglossiformes; family Mormyridae; genus Cryptomyrus; species Cryptomyrus ogoouensis. Next base: position 687,134 of record JAOYFF010000046.1, read on the forward strand.
ATCTAAGGTAAATGTTCCGGTATATAACCAACAGCATATTTCTGGTGAAATGTTTGTTTGACGCATAAATATCGATATATCCCATAGAGCAATGTATTGCAAGACACTCAGAAAGGCTTTTGACACAAACAAGTCTTTGTTTGAATTTGTAGGAATTTACCATGAATGCAGAGCTCACAGCCAGGCCTATATGACTAACACACAAAGACCAGACATAAAGCTGCGTCGAATTAATACACAATAATCTGATTTCCATCGTATCAGCATAATTTACAGTGCGCCTTTGTTCACTTGTAAAATCAAAATGTACTGTGCACAACTGTTGCTTACTGTTTGAGATTTAAATTTTTTGGGGTTTAATGAAACATCGATTAAGTTCAGGCTAGGCCTGTAACATGGGTAGGTGTTCATAGATGTAAATGCTCAAGTGGGAATGCGGGTTGGTAGGTCAATGATGTCTTTGTAAGATTTCTGCTCGGGAAACAGTTTGACCAGTTAATCTACGCACCACCAGTTTGGGCAGAAGAGATATCTGTCTGTCATCTTCCATTCATTTCTGCTAAGATGGTTTTCTATGCTTTATAAACGTGCTGGGGCAGGCAAACAGTACCAGGACTCACATTCAAGGCTTTTCGAGTCTCTGTTTCTTTTTGTGGGAGTGGCAACCTGTTTCACAGCAGCATTGACTCTGTGAAGAATATGATTTAAAAGACCTGGTCACTTTGAACTGATACAGTGCTGCCCCAAAACAAGACATGAGTGGTGATTGTCAAGCCAGGGCATGTTGGAGACCTTGTGTGACAATATAAGATATATAGATAGATAGACAGGCAGAGTGTTGACAACTCTGATCAGCTGGCTGGCGTGAGATGATCAATTCCAGACAAGTCTGCACACATATTTACATGTATGTAACAGTTTTATTACCTTGTAATTAATCTATAGGGTTTGCAAACTACCCCAACGCTTTTGATGTAGCTAACATTAGATTTATAATGGAATAATACAGATTTGCCGTAAGATGTCTTGCTTGAGCGTGAGAGTATGAAAGCGTGAGTGTAACGCCGGATGCTTTAGAGTTGGCGACCCTGATAAATCATAGTTTCATGGTTAATTGCTTGTACATAGATATTATCCCATTTCCCCCCGTTCCTCCAGGGTATGCGGTCATATTCTGCGTTCAGGTTTTCAGTATCAGGGACACGTTGCCCCTTTTTCTGTGAGTTACTTACCCTTCCCCCTCCGGCCATCTTAATGAACGTGTGAAACCAAACACCGTCGCACCGGCTGGGCGGCACACCGAGCGCGCATCGCGCGCGGCCCCGGCAGCCGCTCGCGCTCCGCCCTCCGCCCTCTGCCGCCTCTTTATTTAGCTTTAGCTAAGTTCGGCTAACGTCGCGGCGAGCGGCTTCACACCACTCCCAGAAGCTCGCTGTAACCTATCCGGTTTTATGGTCGTCTCTTTCTGTCATACGGGCACTGTCCACCTTGTTTTGGTCTTTAATTCTCGTTTTAAGCGTTACTTTTGCGTTTCCGCGTAGACTGAAGGTCTCTTTTCACGGCGTGAGGAGTAAAGGAATATTTCAGCAGCGGACACCATGGTGCTCAAGTCCGAGGAGGGCGTCGGTAAGTTTGTCTCGCTTGCGTTTCTCCCCCCTCCTCTCTCCAGAAAGTTTCGGAAAAACACAAATTTCATATTTAAAGCGCCAGAAATTATTTTTCGTGGGATGTTATTTTGAGAAACACTGGCTTATTTATATAAATGGGGGGGGAACACATGCTGGGTTAGTGGCCGCCAGCCTAAAGATATTTGTTCAGCATTTAATGCGCTTGGTTAAAACTCTTAAATTATATTTCCAGCGCTTCAGTGTAAAGATCTACGAGGATTTATTATATTAATGTTAAATTACAGATTCGCGCAAGTATGTGGAGACGTTTTGTTATATTTTCTGTAAATATGAAGGTAATCTGACTTCAGTTGCATAATATAAAGCAGGTGGGGTCTGTTTTGTTTCAGGGATGATTTATAGTGTGTATACTGTTTACCAAAATGTAACTACAAGTACATACTCGCAACAGATGATTGTAAAGGATCAAATCTGTTTTCATTATCGCCTTATGAAGTTTATGTAATTGTTTATCACGGAGGTATATAGAGCAGAGAATTTAAATCTGAAAATGTTTTCATTTTGTTTCTTAATACGCTATGCGTATATTTCACTCCTTTCTAGCCCTTTGTTACTCTGGGGGAGGGGTGCCAGTTGTTCACTAGTGTAGAAGTTGTGACTGAGATTCGCATATGTTCGGTCTTGCCTTTAGGTAACGTGGAAAATCCTTGTCGGTTATTTAGACATGCTTCGGGTCTGTTTGATTACCATGTTAACCGTGAGCCAGGGTGGTTCACTGAATCTACAGTATTTCTGTGTAACAGGAAGGCTTTATGCAGTGCACTTATAACACTGTTCTATAGCTGGTTAATGTCAGCTCCAGACAAGGCTGTGTGACTTTGAGAGCCTCCGAGCACAGCAACAGCGAATGATTTCCCGCATGTGCTGATGTTTGGTGTCGTTGGTCCTGTTGAATACGCTGAGCTGGTCTGATGCACTTCAGTGATTCTCTTCTGCATTCGGACATGTTAGCGCTTTTTCGCCGCCGTTGTCTTAATCCTAGTAATGAACTGACCTCCAGTGTTTCTGAAGCTTCATGAAGCGACTCCCATTGGATGCGTAGTATACAGCTGGGTTTCCCGTAGATTTTGTCCTAAGGGTAGTTAAGACTCCGTCAGCAAAGCAGAGCATTTCTGAAAAATGCGATGCCACGCCTTTCTATACATCCAGTGTCTGGAAATGCGTGATCTAATGCTGACGCGATGTTAGAAGCTAACTCGAGCCTTTCAGAGGTAATTATGGTTCGGAGAGGAATTTAAAGCCGTCAGCTGAGAGTGAAAGAGAACTTGTCAGACTGCAGTTTTATCCAATAATAAACAGGAACTTGGAACCATACTGCCCACTAACCCGGACTTAATATTTTTTTCTGTGATTTATTATTCTTAATCTTTATAACTCTGAAGGAGGCGAGGTGGCTCTGTTGTCCGCTCATATCCTCTTGTGACCTCGTCCTCGGTGCTCCCTCCTGCTCTCCCCTTGTATTCAGACCTGTTAGGGTTATGTTTCCTTCCTGTCCTGTTCGTATATCCTGTCACCTCTTCCTTCGCAGTCTCCGGCGGAGCGCTGCCCCAGGCTCGAGGGCAGCACGTCCCTCGGTGATACCAGTTACAGTTCTGCTTTTGTGTCCCGTCGGTTTCATGAAAGTTAACACGGCCGTTCCTGTGCTGCGATCTTTTGTCGGCAATCATAAAAATCTTCCAAGTGAAAGCATAATTATGGTATGAAGACCTGCTGACTTCCGTTTATCTCATTCCTATAAAGGCAACAGTTTCTCTTGCCTTCACCTTCGTCTCACAAAAATTACTCCACGGTTACTTAGGCTAAACTGAGAAGCATCTTACTCCCAAACCACATATATCCACCTCATGTCACTGAAAATGTTTTGAAATGTATTAAATAGATGGGTGTGAGTGTTTGTTTTTATCGTATCAACTATGAAGCAGGGCATGTTTCCTCCTTTATGAGTGTGTTCATATATTCAAACTCAAAACTCCTGTTTAAGGGCGTCTTAAGCGCAATGTATTGTCCTTCGAGTTGGTCAACAGATGCATGGTACACAGGAATCACACTTTCAGAAAAGAGCCACATCTTCTCAGAGCCCAATCCAAAACCAGCTTTGTTGATCCCTTCAAGCTGCTTTTGTTTGCCTGTCATATCTGAACGATCTACGTTCACCTGGAAAATAGTCATGCCCGACATAACAGCGTTTCGGTCTACGACAGACTGCACATATGACGGTGGTCCCGAAAGATATTGAAGCATTTAAAAAAAACTTTTATACCATGTTTTCATTGTATATACCATATAAGCTATGTGTGTAGTAGGATATGCCATCTGTGTTTGTGTAAGTATACTCTGATGTTCACACAATGATGAAATCCCCAAATGACACATTTCTCACAATGGTCCCCATCCCCCTTCACCTGTGATAGGGTGTTTTCACACGCATATATCTGAAATGACTGATACTGAATTATTGCTGCAACATCTCGGCATCTGTGGGGAACTCTACTGCTGTGGCCCCCAGCCACATCCTGGGTCTCAGTGAGCCGTGTGAGTGTGATGCTGCCGTGTGACCCATTTGCATTAGCTGTGAATGGCAGGTGTAAAGTGCCTGCTTGTCCCTGGAAGTAGAACTATCTTGTTTAAACACTTTTCCCCTGGGCCTTTGTGCTACTGCATGCTCTGAGCAGATGGTTTTGCACAACAACTGCTGTTTGAAATCATCTTTGGGTTTTGCTCCTGTGTCTCAAAAGGAGATGGGGGCATCTCTGATTTTCACTGTAACTGGTGTGCTATGCCAGTATACAAGCGATCAAATGGGTGGCTATTCCCCTTGAATACCCTAGGGTGGCTGGTGTGTTCCACGTGGTTTTAGTCCAGGCTTTTAAGTTGGTAAGGTGGACAGGAAGGTTCTCCCTCCACACAACAGGCTTCACCTCATTCCCTCTGCCCTTAACTATCGTGCTCCCAGTGACCCAGGCTTGTAGCAGCAGGTCCCGATTCCCTTCATAGCTGTGCGCTAAGGCAGGAAACCACAGATCTGCTGACAAGACACCAGCTGCTGGGTGGTGCTGACGGGAACCTTTGCTTTGTTATGCAAGCTTGCAGCAGAAGTTAGGGGTTTACAGGAAACCTGATCACCTCTGCCCAGCTCCCAGGGCAGTGGCCCCTGCTCTGTTTGTGACCCACTTTGAGGCTCGATAACCATGCGAGTGGTTTTGGGTGACCCCCGTGCCCCCTGTACCATTCCTCGGAGCAATATGGGATGTGTTTTCGGCTAGCTCATCACAGATTTTTGGAGCCGATCCTAGGCAGTTGCTCACATGCAAGTTCTGTTAGTTGTGTCCCATCTTATGGGGTCCCATTTACATGGATACTCAACACAGGGCTTGACTGATGAAGGAGGTCTGCTTGTCCTATTGGCAGGAGCAGGACTAGTTTGGACCAATAGGCTGTTGGTTGTTGTCGTCATGGGAATTGTGGGTGTGGCTGGCTGTGCCCACACTGGGGGTTGGTAATATCCTCCCACACTGCCGTGTGGAGAGTGTTTATATGAGCCCTTAGCCTTGAAGGTCGGACAAACTTGTCCCTCATTTATGCTTAATCTCCATTAGTCGGCTGTGAGGGACATGGACCATCATCACGATTGGCAGCCTTTAAGATGGTTTTCAAGGTTTGGCAGAAGGGACCACATTATCTGGGGGGTCCTTAGATGAATGGCTGTGTATGAAAGGCAGAGATGGCTCACATTTGGGGAACCACGATTTATGAATCTGGGACTTTTCGGGTGGGGTGGGGTTTCTGTGTAACAAGGCTTTTCGGGTGGGGTGGGGTTTCTGTGTAACAAGTTGATTGAAATAAATTCCCTCCATGGAAGGTTAGCTTATTATACTTGCGTGTCTGTGTGTCTGTGTGTGTGTGTGTGTGTGTGTCTGTGTCTGTGTGTGTGTGTGTGTGTGTGCTCGCACATGCACACATGGATGTGCTCTTTGTTCCCTGTGTAGCAGGATGCTGACGCTGACTCTCCCTGCCCTGTTTGTTTAGGTGAGAGGCCCCTTTTTCCGGCTCAGAAGCTCCAGGGGCACAAAGTAAAATACCTTCTGTGATGCCTGCTGACTTTTCATGGTGTCTGAGGCTTCTTTCTTCCTGAGTCCTCATTCTTTGTGAAAGGAGAGATAAGCTAAATATGGTCTAACTTGCTGATGAGTCATATTTTACCCATGGCGAAGGATGATGACATTGAATGCACAGAGCTTGCAGAACCACCTGCTAGAATAACTTGCATCTGCTCTGTATGAAGGGTTTTTTGCATTCTGGTCCTGCCTTTGTCTATATCTTGGTTACAGTCTGTTCTCTCTCAGCAGCTATTAAGGTTTTAGTAATTAGATTTTTAATGAGTGTGTTTTCATAAAGGAAAGTATAGCAGTAGAAATGCTCCCTCTGTTGAGCAATTAATTACCAACAGTTTTCAGGAAAGCACCCATTTGCATAGTGCCTGCTATAGGCCACAAGGGGGCAGCACCCTTCTAGAGAATGGTGGTCTCATCCGGATCTGAAAGAGTGAATCATTCAGTCACCATTTCCAGAAACAGCATCCCATCCATGCCTCGCACCTACCGAAGCTCCCGAATAAAAACTTCTCCCCTCTTTTTTTTCCCCGCATCAAACATGGCAAGATGCGGGCAGATGGTCTGCTTTCTCAACAGCCCCCCCGGGCTTTGTTACTAAGGATCCATGCCTCTGCTCTGTTTGCTTGTGTAGGAATGGCCCTGTCTGACTGTACGAGGTCCCTGTCACAAAAGACAGGAAATGGGGAACACTTAGGGAGATGCTATAAAGTAGAGAGGGATCAGAGAAGAGCCATGGGGCGGAGCCTCGATCCTGATGACGGCCAGGGAGGCAGGGCAGGGGAGGTGGGTGTTCTCCGTCTTCTGCCTCAGTCTTCACACTCCGCTGCGGGGTTTGCTCGCTCTCTCTGTCGGTGTCGCCAGTCATGGGGCAGCCGGTATTACCACTGGACCTGTGCAGGAGTGGACAGGATCTGTAGTGACACAGAGGCAAGTCGGAGAGGGAAGATCAGGGGACACTCTCGCGCAGTGTTCACCCTGGGGAGCGGATGGTCAGATTGTCTGTCGCTTGCCGTGAGAGTCTGTGGGAGCGTGGTTGGTTTCCACGCTGCATTTTCAGACACTCGGGCTGCAGGAATGTAAAACCGACAGCCGGTTGTTTAACATGCTACCTGCGGGGGGGGGGGGGGGGGGGGTGAACTTTGTGGTGGGGGGGCCGGGAGCCGGGGGTATGCTTTTGTGGGAAGCAGAGGGTTCCCTATTTGGGCTGAGCTGTGTGTGTGTGTGTGTGTCTGTCTGCAGACTCTTGAAATTTGAAATGGTTCAGCTGCTCGTTAAGTCACTTGTGGTGCACACGTGTGCAGATGGGTATGCATGTGTTTGCTGGGATAAATTGCTGGGGAAATGGAGCCACTGCTTTCCTACACGTGTCTCGGGAACACGACTTATTGACTAAGTGCTGCTCGTCGTGGTGGCGGAATGGTTCTCTAGAGCCCCGGGTAAAACGTGTATTGGAAAGCTTCAGTTGAGTCTGTTTTCTGGGATGAATTTTTATCTGGGCTGTCTGCACAGTGCCTGGCATTGGAGGGGAGGACCGTTAGTATAGCAGGGATTGTGATCTGCGCTTGGGTGCGGCAGGGATGAGCCAGCAGGGGCCCGAGGAAAAGAATGTGGCCCCTTTTCTCAGCATGAGGGGGTCTGGACTTTCAGATCGTGGTGGAACAATGGGGGCTCTGATGCACCACCACCAGCCCCTCCTGTATTCTCCTACCACGGAGACGCCTACATACGCTCGGACCCCTTTTTGTGAGTTCGGACCCTCGCCCGAAGTCTGGTGGTAGCCGGTAAGGTCTGAACTCAATGGTTCAATTGTCCTTATCCGTGTGAGCAGTTTGATTTGCCCCTTGTTGAAAGCCCCCCAGGAGCAAATGCAAAAGGGTCAGAGGTCATGGGTTCACCCAACCAGAGGTGAGCATTATTGCTGGGTCTGAGTTATGCTTTAATGGATGCTACTCGCCCCCACCTTGGCTGTTAAAATGTCCTGGGGTGCTTGTCTTGTGGGGGTTGGAGCGCCTTGAAAGGAGCCTCTGTTAAAATAGGTGGCAGCTTGGACTGAGAGTGCTGCAGCAGCTCAATAAGAGACTTGTTGGGTGGTATGGCTGCTCAATCCACCCCTGAGTGCCTCACCGAGGCCAGTCCTTGTTTCCCGCCATAAATGGTCACCCACGCTACAGGCCGTTGCAGTGAAAGGTGGCTCTGAGGTCAGGGGGAGGTGCGAGGTGCTCTGGGAGTCCTGTGAGGGACCCGGCATGGGGGGTGCGCTGGTCATAGTGCTGACTTTACTCTGAGGAGAGGGGTATCTATGCCCCTCCCCCCCCTCCTCACTGCAGGGTTTGCTGATTGTGCTGTGCTGGGATGCCATGGGAACCCCCACCTCCCTAAATACACACTGCCTCATCCCATCTCATTCCATTTACTTGCTTTCCCAGGGGAGGGAATGGTAAGGAGGTTGTTGGGATCTCAGAGAAGATTGAGAGGCTGGAATTGCTGCCGTGTGCGTGTGTGTGTGTGTGTGTGTGTGTGTGTGTGTGCGTGTGTTTGTGTGTGTGTGTGTGTGTGTGTGTGTGTGTGCGCGCGTGCGTTCGCACTACCACTTACAAGGGAATGGCTGCACCTCCTTGAACACCTCTGCAGACTTTCTGTCACTTCTCCATGCTTTTCAGTGATCGCCTTGCTGTATGGGAGGTAAACGCTCTTTAAAAATGACTGTTGGATGAACAGTTCCCCTCCACTTAGCTGTGATAAGGGCTAGGAGGGTCACTGGTTATCCCATTACATTGTGTTTGTGTCTGTGTATGGGGCTCTATGATTGACTGTTGATCTGCTTCTCACACCATGTTTCTGTGTAAAAGATTCAGCACCCTGTAGCATCCAGGTTTCAGTCTTTAAGATACCTGGATGTGGCCACTTGCCTTTTCAGGCCTTGATTGGTTTCATCCGGCCGGAGCTGAGAAAGCAGGGGGTCACATTTCAGTTGCAGGTTTGAATCTTTGCGCAGTGATCTGAGAGGCGGTGCTTCCTGCGGTATTCTGAAAGGAAGTGATTTGTCTGGTCAAGATCGTAATCAGTTTGGGTTTCGCCAGGCCATGTTTTGCAGTAATTGCTGTTTACCACTGCCATCCCGCTCTGCACTATCCCCTACAGAGCGCTGTTGCATATCTACACGCTGCCCTGCCAAGTGTTCCACATGTGCTCGGAAGTCTCCAGTCTGTCGTTTCCACGGCAACAAGACATGGCTGCGGCAGTCCTGACTGAGTTGAAGGGCTGTTGTCACAAAACGGGTTTTTCTGTAACCCCGAAGGAGAATCACTGTAAATGGGTTTTTGGGGACCGATTTCTTCACATTTACATTACGTTGCATCATAATTAACAGACGCTTTTGTCCAAAGTGACATTAGACATTAACACATTAGACATACGGCTGCTGAGGAGTCAACTAGGAAAAAATGTGGCTAGGCTGACCTTCCAATTAATGCCCAGATAAAAATGTAAGTAGTATAGGAGTAAGAGCTACACAATATCTTCCTAGCACAGCATCATTCGATAACAGGAAGTGCAACATTAAGAACAGTCGGAGACCAGATGCCCGGAAAGCTGGGGGATGGCTTCTCTGAGGCAGCACTTGTGGCGTTTGCAGCTCTGTTCAACATAGTGATTGTTTGTGTATGTGTGAAAGAAAAAATGCAGATGAGTGACCTCTAATGGCCTGCCTTATTCCACTCTTCCTTTAGCTCCTTTGCGTGTTATTTTGATTGAAGACTGTCCACATAATGTCCCAGTAGCTGCAGTGTAGGTCGAGTGCTTCTTGTTTTCGGTTCTCGACATAGACCTGAAGAGTTGATCCTCACAGGGACTTTTGAAGCTCTCTTGTGATTCCTCTAAATTACCCGCTGCTTTCAAAACTGCTTGCTGAAAGCTTACTTGAGAAACGTGGGAGGTTCTTGATTCGTTTTTCCTTTTGTTCATGTTGATAAAAATGACTTGATTTAAACTTTGGGGTTTTTTTTCTCTTCGTGTTGTATGGAAAATAGTTTATGGTAACCTTGTGGTGAATTCTTGAGTTGAGAACGTGGAAATTAGGTGAGCGCTGCTCTCCATGTGGTTGTAGTCTATTTCATCTGTTGAATTCAAATATAGTACATAGGTGTGTAACTATTATGGTGTAAGGTGTTCAGCTATAGTGATCACGGTTTCTGTAATGCTTACAGGTTGTGTGTTTTAAAATGGACCCTAGAAATGCACAGGAGTACTTTATCTCAGGCAGTTCGCCACTGCTTTTGAGGACACAGCTAGTATTTGCCTCATTGAAATGGGACCGTAGATCCTACTGATTGGTCACTAGTTAACTGAAGGACCTCACTTGGCTTTTTTTTCGGTGATCTGAGTTCCAAGATGACCAGCTGCATTCGACACCCGGGCATCCGTCTGTGTTCTAGGAAGAGGGAGATCCGGCCTTTTCCGCTGTTCCTGAGTCCTGGGTGTCTGTCATGCTGGACTGTGGCCATGCGGTCCACAAGAATGTTGTGGGTGGACGTGTGGTTTCCCTGGAGCTCCACCCAAAATGTCCACTCTAAGAAATGTTTAAATGTTATTTTTTTTTCCCTCACTGTTAACTTGTCATGTGATTCTTCATGTGGGATTGCCACAAGCAGGGATCTACTACTTTTTTGCTTGTTACAATAATATTAATGAACACCGTTTACCCTACTTGGTCACTTGTGTCATGGTGGTTAGTACCTATCTCTAAGTAAGCAGACCTCTGTGCTGAGATCTACCCCCACCCTCCCTTACTCAGATTGTAGCCTAATATTCTGTAAGATCAAAGAGGACTGGTGTGATTCCTGTGTTTTCCCACAGAAAGCAGTAGTTCGGATTTAAGCTGCCTTCCATTGAGACCGCCTCTCATTGTTTTTGTTTGAACTTGGTGCCGTTTCTCGCTGCACGTGCCCTTGGATCTTTGGTATGAGTTTTATGGCAGCGATCAGCCTTTGTGAGTTGGGTAGCGATTGCAGTTGTAACATAAAACAGAGCATTCTATGGTGAACCCTAAAGGGGTGTAGCTTTAACTGACTCATTAGTAAAAGGAGGTTTGGGTGGAGGTTTGCTCTGAGGAGACTTCACTGTCGAATGGCTTTGCTTTCTCAGCTGTCATGTTCATAGTGAGACGGGCCCGGCGTCAGCCATGTCGGGTGATCCCAGCATCCCTGCCAAGTTGTAAGGCTCACTGCTCTGCTTTGCATCCTCATTTCCAACAAAAGCACCTCCCTTCCCAGCATTGCTACACAAATGTCATGTTTGTGTAATTTTGTCCCACACAGCACTGGTGCCCTGTCTTTTCACCTTGTTCACAGCTCTCTCTGATTTTTCCAGCAAGGTAGAAGCCTAGAGGCAATCAACAAAGGACTTGGTACAGTCATCTGTTTCATATCCAACCGCGAACTGGAATTCCCTGCTTTGTCCAGTTGTCCACTTCTGTGCTGTATGTCCCTACATTGGCCTGGTGATTTCCCAATATAAACTCACAACTGAAGATCTTTCAGTCATCAGCTGCTTGCTCTAAATAATCATCCAAATGGTTTTTCTGAGTCGTTCCATGCGCTGGGTTATTCCATGAGCTTGGAACCTTTGCTGTCGAACAGTGTCTGAGCCTGACTGTTCGCCAGCACATCAAAAATTTGGCTCGTGCCTAAACTCGAGGTGAAGCGCTAGGGTTGGACTGATTTAGGTTGCTTTGCCTTAGGGTTGTGCTGTTAATTTTCAAACACTCCCTTGACTAAACAGTTGACTAAGGAGCTCGGAATGCACACTAGGCCAGCCTGCCCTGAGCCTCTGGCTAATCTCCATGCTCCCTCTCCTACTTCCTGCCGGTCACTGGAGGAGCGTTCCATGTTCTGCTCTCCTGGCTGTTGGTGCAGCTTATCAATCCCCTCCCCAAGACTCTCTGTTGGTTTTGGTCATGTGCAGATAGTGCAGGTGCTAGTGTCCTACTCCTTACACTGTCATGTGATTTCTTTGAAGAACATTGTAGACTTCACAGGTTTTCTGTTATATTGGTTCACAGGGTGAATTATCACTTAGTGGATCCAAAGTGATGCTGGGATTTGAACTGGTGGCCTTCTGCTCATGAGTGCAGCACCCTGACCAGCTGAACCCCGCACTGTACTTGTACTTGTGGTGTTCTGTATACTTATGAATACTAGGGTGACCCAGATTATGTTCTGATGATTAGTTCAGTATTTGTTTGTGTGACCATAGGAGACTCTTAACTGTGTTCTCCCAGTGTTGTTGAGGGGTGTCCTCCGGTTTGCCCCCATAGTCCAAACTCATGCTGAGGTTAATTTGAGATGGTAAATTATTCGGAGTTGTGTGTGAATGGTATGCGAGTGTGCCCTGCGATGGGTTGGCTCCCCATCTGGGTTTGTTCCCCGCCTTGTGCCTGTAGCATCCGGAATTGGGTAAAGACCCCCTGTGACCCTGAATAGGATGAGTGGATGGATTGTTCTGTCTTTTTTTTTTCTGTCCATGTATCCTTGCCATAAATATAGCCCTAGCTGCTTAGCATGACGTTAAGTCAGCAGAGCTATCTCTCTCTCTATCTCTCTATCTCTCTATATCTATCTATAAGTGACAGATTCACCAAGTAATTTGTCATTGCTGGGTGTTTTGGTACGTTTGATCAAATTACAAGTGTAGATGCAAACAAACGTGTCCCCCTCTCCTTATGTTCTTCTCTAGTGCCAGACGACCTGACCCCTGAGGAGCAGCAGGAGCTGGAGAACATCCGGAGGCGCAAGCTGGAGCTCCTGGAGGACATTCGGGTATCCATGGGGGGGGGGTGTCCGTTTCATCTCAAGAATTCAATGACCGTCTAGCTGCTTGGCCCCACCCACCCCAAAAACTTCTTCTCTCACAATTGAGTGCCCCTTCCTGTTTATTCAAGGACCCAGATATTTTAACTGAGAGCTTCTTGGGCTGAGAACTTCTTAGTCCAGCCACATCTCTAGCGCTGTGTCATGCAGTATCCCCCATCCTGCGCCTCTTTCGGTTTGATTCCAGCTGCTCTCGGAATGCAGAAACAAAATTCCACAAACCCACAGGATGTCTGAAATACACCGCCCTACAATGGCTACTGATGCCCTGTCTGTACCTGACCTTCACTCCTCCTCATGGGTCTTCAGGATGACCAGTTCTGTTTGTCATGATGCTCTTCTTGCTTTGGGGCTTGGGGTGTCCCCTGAACCATGGGTTTCCTGCCATGACAGGAAGTCTGTGCCCACAGCCCTAAATATGGGCAGATCCGTCTCTGCTGCTCTCTGAACATGTTTCCCAGTGTCGTTCTCATGATTAGATTTAGAAACAAACAGTTTGAAGGTAAAGGGCCATTTCGGCTCAGTGTTTCCCCTGTTATTAGATCTGTCCAACTGCTGTCAGCCTCTGTTAGGGCTGGACACTTCACAGGAACAAGGATATCTGATCACTGCAAGATGGAGGGTGGGCCAGAGGAAGTAGGGTGAAGGTCAAGGGGTCAACTCTTAGTCCACTATGGTTAAGAGTAATTCACAGTGCTGCCCCCTAATGTACAGAGGAGGTACATCCAACATGTACAGCTTGTTTATCAACATCAGCCTGGCAGAACGGCCCCATGTGCTGAAGCTGAACCCCTGATATCCACAGGAAGGCATACAGCTGCCTGTGTGTGCCCCCATACACACTCTTATGCTGGCTGTTTCCTGTTCAGTTTCACACAGCTGTGTGTGATTACAAGCCATTCAGAGCTGAAGATGCCTGCAGCCCAGTGGGGTGTCTGCTTTGGGGGGGGGGGCTCTTATCTTCATTAGACACTGGACTAAACTGTTGACTTTACTGCCCCCTACTCTACGTGTGGCTTTAGTGCAGGTCTTTGTCAGTGGAGGGTTGGGGGGGGGGGTTTGAGAGGCTGTGGGTGCGTGTGGCGTGCGAGGCTGCCGTCGCACGCCCACGCGTGGCCGCCTGGGTGGCCCGGCAGCCCCCTTTGTACTCTCTCCTTCTGTACACCCACATGGCGTTCTGCTCTCCTCCCATTGGCTCCTTCATCTCCGTCTCTCCATCTCTCCCCAGCGCCTCAAAGATGAGATAGCCGAGGTGACCAATGAGATTGAGAACCTGGGCTCCACTGAAGAGAGGTGAGCCAGTCTGACGTGTGGATTTCTGTGCCTTTTACCTGGTTCTTGACAAACGCCCTGATAACGTAATCGGTTGTTTTGGAGATCGGCAATTTCCTTGAAACTTTCCTGGGTTGAATGAGTTTGCTTTTAAGGGCATACTCTGGAGCTGGCTGCTCTGTGGCCTTCTTTCTTTAAGGGTTTTGTAATCCTCTCCTGTTTGGGCTATGGAAAGCAGAGGTTGGGCCTAGTGGTGTGGGCTGGGCTAAAGTAATGGGTGGGGGGCCTCTTCAGTCACACATACTGGTTTAATCTGACTGGACAGTGTGGCTGTGCCTGTAGCCTTGGTTCCTGGCTGTTCTTTTGCAAATCGGAGAACCATTCATGAAAAATGAGGCAAACGGTTCAGTGGGTCCTTTAAGAGGCTGACGCACGCGATTCTCCATTCATAGCTGTCTCCACCCAAGCAGCAGTCCCACCTAACCGGTAGCTGTGGCCCCATCAGTCTCCTCTGTAAAATGACCTCCAATGCGCTTCTGTATAGTTGAAGGGGAGGAAGAGGAGAGGGCCGTCTTCTGCTCTGCTGGGGTGGGGGGGGGACATCGCTGTGAGGCCCCACCCTTTCCTTAGTCGGGGGCTGCGGAAGCAAAGCATAGCCCTCTGTGACTCCATTACGTCATGGAATCCGCTCATGCCGGCCCCAGGGACGATGATGCCCTGCAGCTCCTCGAAGGTCGTTAAGTTATTCACCGGCCTGAAAGTCCGGGAAAGGCCTTTTGGTAAATGGGCGCCTTGGCGTGTCTGTTTATGGCTAGGATTTCAGCTGAGCCACGTGAGCGGTTCATCGGTTCCCTGCGGGCCCCCGTAAAATGTACCTAATGCCCTCAACCATAGCAACCCCTCCCCCCAGCACCACCCCACTTACGAGAATGAGCCTGATAAATTTAATTACTATGAAAATGTTTGCCGTGAGTAATGGAAAAGCTGACCCGTGTTCATGATGGAGACATTTTCAGTGGGAAGTTATGATTATTTTTTTTTTCTTATTGCGATCTTGTTTTTCTGCTCCAGGAAAAACATGCAGAGGAATAAACAGGTGGCCATGGGGCGAAAGAAATTCAACATGGATCCCAAGAAGGTAAAACGAGTCGGTGCATCTGGGCTGGAAGGCGCACGATTGGCTTCCAAGATCTTGCATGCTGATTGGTCAATGTGCCGAGCCAGATGGGGAGTTATGGGGATGTTTGTATTTCAGGCAGACTGAGTCTGTTGTTGTTTGTTGTTCACCCAGGGGATTCAGTTCCTGATCGAGAACGACCTGTTGAAGAACACCTGTGAGGACATCGCTCAGTTCCTATACAAGGGGGAAGGGCTAAACAAGACGGCCATCGGAGACTACCTGGGGGAGAGGTCAGCACCAGCACTCGTCTGTTTGCGTTCTTATCACCAGTATGTTAGCTGTGTTCCTGACCAGAGCCCTGACTGCGCACTGCTGCACAAGCTCCCCAGTCTAAGCACAATTGGTGGTGCAGTCAGGGTTGTGACGCCCTACCGGCAGCGCCTGGTATGTCTGTAGAACAGGGGGTCCTGCAGCAGTCTGCTTGGTCTGGCTGGAAGGGGGGTGTGGGTAGAGATGCACTGGGGGTGGGGGAGTGAGGCCTGTTCTTAATGGTCCCCCCAGATTGCTGGATAGGTTACAGGCCAGCACTGGCTTCAGTCCCCATCCTGAGTGCTGAGAGCCTCCCCAGGGAGTTTTGTCCTCCTGTGCGGCGTATCTCTCGCTCACAGTGCAACAGGGGTCAGGGCTGATGTAATGTGTGAAGATTAGCACCCAACCCCAGCAGCTTCTAATGATGCTCATGACCTGATACCCGTTGCAGAGATGACTTCAACATCCAGGTTCTCCACGCCTTCGTTGAGCTACATGAGTTCACTGATCTGAACCTGGTCCAGGCCCTCAGGTAAGGCGATGCCCAAATGCCATCCGCGTGACCCCCAGGAAGGCAGCATGGGTCTCATGTGCTCGTTCATTTCTGCAGTGATGTCACTGATCCTGCTTCTCATTGGCTCATGCTGCATCTGCACCCACAGGCAGTTCTTATGGAGCTTCCGACTTCCAGGAGAGGCTCAAAAAATCGACCGCATGATGGAAGCCTTTGCTCAGCGGTACTGCCAGTGCAACCCTGGCGTCTTCCAGTCTACAGGTGTGTGTGTGTGTCTGTGTGTGTGTGGTGGTGGGGGGTGTAAAACAGAAACTGAGAGGGTCCCTGACACGGAACCACAGTCTCACTCTTCGCCTCTCAGTATCGATCCAGGGTGTTTGATTTCACCAAGTTACGCCTCGACACGCCTGCCGTCTCGGTACACGAGAAGGTGTGGTGTCCGCGTGCTGCCTTTGTGCTCGTATAACCAGGCACAGAATTTGACGGAGGCGGGAATGACTGTCTGCTGAGCCCGACCGGTCAGGCAGATCGGACCCACATCAACGCAGTGACATAGCAGTGACACAGCAGTGACACGCCCTTGCTAGCATTTTCTGCCTTTGGAGTGTGTAATCAAAAAGCACATCCTGAAACACAAACCCATGTACGCTTGTCATCATAACATGCACTGGTGCAGAGTCCTCGTCCCTCGTCCCACTTTCATGGCCCGGTGTATAGTGGCCATTTATATTTAAGCGGTCCATTAGGTTCTCCTACCGCTGAGTGGATCCTCTTCGTTGGTTGGCTGATTTGGTTCATTCTTTTTTTTTTTGGTGGTGATGGATGTTTGGTCATGTGACTGTGTGGCCCACAGACACCTGCTACATCCTGTCATTCGCCATCATCATGCTGAACACTAGCCTGCACAACCCCAACGTGAAGGACAAGCCCACAGTGGAGCGATTCATCAGTATGAACCGGGGGATCAACGCCGGGGGCGACCTGCCGGAGGAGCTGCTCAGGGTGGGTCTGTCACCAGGGTGGGTCTGTCACCAGGGTGGGTCTGTCACCAGGGTGGGTCTGTCACCAGGGTGGGTCTGTCACCAGGGTGGGTCTGTCACCAGGGTGGCTGCTTCTCCTCCTGGTTCCACGTGTCTATTGGCCCCTCTGTTTGTCCCACGTTGATTTATGTGTTGGCCCGTGTGTCTTCCCACAGAACCTTTATGACAGCATCAAAAATGAGCCCTTCAAGATCCCAGAGGATGACGGCAATGACCTCACACACACTTTCTTCAACCCTGATCGGGAAGGCTGGCTGCTCAAGCTGGGTGAGTTTGGCTGGGGGACAGACCTGGTCCTACACAGGACCTTCTATGTCCATGACCTTCAGGACTGTAGCAGCGCTGCTCATAGATGTGGGCCACACACACACATACACAAAGAACCTTATCAGCATCTGTAAGTGTAACTCCTGTGTACACAGTGGGTTATAGGTATGTCTTTGTCTTTGATCACACAAGCACTGAGGCTCGTTAATTTTAAATCGTCCACATCCAGAGGCCCCCTTCAGATATTTTGGATGCTCCCCCCCCAGCAGATCTGCACACATATAGATCATGCTCACTGAGTCTCTTATCTTTGCATTTAGACACAATGTAGCAACTTCCTGCGGATGGCGGAATGAAACCCCACCCTGTTTGGCACCCATCTAGTCCTCTCTGTCATTTCTGTCACCTAATGGGGTTTCCCTCTTCCTCTCTATGATCACGCAGTGGGTGAACATGTGTTGAAATAACGTGTTTGGAAAAAGGGTGGTTTGTACTGAACCATTAACAGCGAGACGTCCCTGCAGGCCCAGGCGGGCAGCTGGGGACCTGCCATGCCTCCTGGCTCTTTGCTGGCACCGCTGTTTTAACTTAACACCCCCCCCCCTTGGTCCAGTACAAATCCACTGTGATGTAGTGAGTTACTAGCTGTGACAACCCCCTGCCCTCCAAAAAAAAATCTGTTTGTCATTCTTTCATTTTGGTAGATGGAATAACAGATGGTTGGGCAGGCAGGATGTCGCAGTGCTATTGTGTCCTTTATTGCTGAACTGGGACTCCCCCTGGTGGCTACTTTATTCCAGATTGGATTGTTTTAGTAGCTGTACTACAGAAGTAGTATTGTATTTAAAAGCCTATACTAAATTTAGCATTTAATACTGCCATATCTTCAATGTGTAATTTATTTTTTAATTTGGCTTTAATTTACCCCATTGAGTTTTTTTTTTTGCTTTATAATGCTGCCACCAATCTAGCTTTGTTAGCCGTTTACCCCAGTAAGCAGTACAATGATTTCCATTTTAATTTCATTTTGTGTTCTTTTCTTCCTCGTTTGTTCGTTTCCATGATTTTGGCTGTTGTCTTTCCCCCAGGAGGTATGTACACTTACCCTTCTCAAATTTGCCCATCGCTCTGCTCTTGGGTGCTTCCAGTGGTCCGCCATACTTTTCTGTTTGATTTTGCTTTTGTTAATTTTACTTGCAAACTGAGTTTTATTTGGTCTTAATTTTTTTTCCTGGTTTCCCATCTGTCTTGTTTCGTTTGGCCCTGTCATTCCAAGCCGATCGGTGTCCACGTTTCGCTGGCTCTCTATGTGGTCTCCAGGCGGGGTGCTTTCGGCTCTGGCCTACGGTCAGCCACGGTCACCCTGTTTTTGCTGTGGTGCTTAGTCTGGCTGAGGTCCGTCTTGGAAGTTGCAGTATCCCCTCTTCTGCGTGTATCTCACCCTCACCAGTGGTGGGCAGTAAAGAACACAGAGGGGTTTTTCAAGTTCTTTGGTCATGTGAGCTACATATGTACCTCGATCCTTCTGTGTTTTCTGATCGGATGAAGAGGTAATACTGCATCTGCCAATCCGGGCCAAGCTCCGCTCTCTTCTGTGCTGTGACGGAATCTAAAGACTGACCGTGTGCCCCAGGGGTGTTGGACTGGGGGTGTGGCATGTGGGGGGGTGGATTGGTCCACTGAGGCATGGCTCCATGACACCCTGAACACGGGGTTTGCATGACTTCATTCCCCCACAGAGGTTGAAGGTAAAAGCTGTCTTCCCAGTGTTTGTGATACAGCTTTGGTGTGATGAAACCTGAAGCCAAATACCACTTCCCATGTTTCTCTCCAAAGGAGGTGACTGTTACATGGAAGAACAGAGATATAATGAAAATAAAGCTTGACTGGTCACTTTCAGCAGCTCATTTAAATGCTCCATTCCTGCATTTTTGTGCAGAAACACGAGTCCATTGGTTCCTTCAACTGTTTCTGAATGCGCTGATGTGGCGTTGCGCTGTATTTTGCAGATCCATGATGCAGTTTTTTTTTCCAGCCCCTCGATTGGTTAATTCAGTACTGACACAAGTTCCCTTGCATCTCCAGAGCAAATGGAATTTTTGCGAACTTCACATGCAGCAGACCAGTGTGGCTGTGTCACTCATGTGTTTCCTTCTCTATTTCTTAAAATATGCAGCTGATTTTGGTGCCCGTTTCACGTGAGGTTATTGTGTAGAGGTCGGGTTTTACACCCTAACCCTGTTTTCTTTTCTCCATGACTGTGGTGATCATCTGGGCCTGAAACATATAAATAGCACTGACGCCAGGCACTAAATCTGTCACGCGGTCGTAAGGGTAATTTCTTGACAGGCCCACCCAGCATCAGTGCCTTTGTCTGCTCCCTGTCCCACACTCCTCAGGCGAGCATCTCATGCAGCAGGAAGGTCAGACATCCGTCCAGCTTTCCTCTGAAAACATCCCATGTCAGTTACTCCAGGGCAGTAAACTCCCAAGCCTCCTCGAGGTTAGAAAATCCCATGATTGTTACTTCCTGGGCTGGAGATTTATGTCACCGTGACCTTTCGTGGTACTTGGGAGGACGTGACCTCTTTGGCTTAGTGCCGGGCTTTACCATTCAGGTTCTCAACGTGATGTCTAAGCCTTCTTCAGTAAAGCAGGAGAGCGACTCTGCAATAGGATTATATGAGACTGGTTTATATGCAATGTTGAGTTTGTGCCACCAGCTTTAGTGTTTAGTGCCACTGGATCTGGTAGAGCTCTCTGTAGCAGCAAAGGTGTGATAAGGTGGGGGGGGGGGAGCGGAAAGTATTTCCGGATTGACGTACGTCTAGAAGCCCAGAGTCTCTGATGCCCTCCAGTACCAGATATTCAGGGCCCATTAACATTGCACTAAAGCAGTGTCTCCCAATCTGGTCCTCGGGGCATTTTTGGGAGCAAAAATGTGGACTGTCTGTGGCGCCCAAGGACATAGGTTGGAAAACACTGCTGCAAGGGACATTTAGATGTTAAAGAGGTAAAAGAGTGAAGTCTGGGATGCACAAGTCCATGGAAGGGTGTGGAACTTTATCAGCTTCCTCAATGATCTCACTTTCTGCTGGATTAAAATGGTTTTGGGGTGTAATTTTGGGTCCGCGAGTTTTCCGTGTTGGAGAGGCTGTCGAGAGGAGAGTCTGGGAGCCTGACGTCTGGTCGTCGGTGCTGAAAGCATGCAGTCTGCTGGTAGTCGGTGCCTCGTAGAACGCTAACTCTGTTGCACTGGGCATCCACAGGCATGAAGCAGTGACGGGGTGGGGTCTGCCGTCTTCTGGGAGAGGATTATACATCTCATTCTGCTGCGAGACAGATGCTGCACTCTTCTGTTTGTGTGTCTCCTGCCCGCCTGCTGCTGCTGTGTGTGCGCGTCCTGACGTCCCCTACCGTCCCTTCACTTTCCGACCTTTGACCCCCGACACTAACCTCCTGGTCTCTGTTTCTCAGGCGGACGTGTAAAAACCTGGAAAAGGAGATGGTTCATCCTCACAGACAACTGTCTGTATTACTTTGAGTACACCACAGTAAGTGGCCCTATCCCTGTTTCAGCTCACGACGTCGCCGTCGTGCCCAGAATGGCTTATGGTGCTTTTCCACTGCCACCAAGAACTGAGTGAAATGCACTGAGTGACTGGTGTTCTGCACATGGATAATCTGAAGGAAAAAGCATATATTCTATGTGTTGTTCATTATTGGTAGTATCATACATCACTATGTATTGATGCATTCTCAATTAACTCGGAGCTTGAAAATTTCCCACCAGCTTCTTAAAGATCTGTAGAACAGCTGGACGGAATGAATTCGTAATGCGAATTTACACTGAATGCAAGCGTAAGATGCCGATTATCACAGCCTTGCTAGTGGAATTTGGCAGTTAGTAAATCATGATTTACACTGTGTGAACAGTAAATAGGCGGCTCTTTGGTTTTACGACGCCTTTACGGAGCCGACCCTTCTGTGGTGGAAAACCAAAGCGAGCTGGAATCTCGCTGTAACTAGTTTCTGTCTGGGTCTGGCTCTGTTCCTGTATGCCAGTGGAAAAGTGCCATGATAGATTAGTAGTTTGTTTTGAGGATTTTCACCCATTGAGGTCTGCCAAGCATGCCTTGTTGGGTGGGGTGGGGTGGAGTGAGGTGGGGGGGGGCAGTGGTAGGCAGGGAGGCGGTGTAAGGTGCTTATGGGTCCAATTTGTAGAGAGGGTTAGGGTTCCGTGAGGACCCGTCTGACGTTCCGCTGTGATAAAGGTGACAAACGGTAAAGAGCAGTGAGTGAAGAAACATGGAACCCATGTGTCTCCCTTTCATCAGGACAAAGAGCCAAGAGGGATAATCCCTCTGGAGAACCTGAGCATTCGGGAGGTGGAGGACAAGAAGCCTGTAAGTCCCTCCTCCCTCTCACAGACCCACCACCCCCCATGTAATTTGCTGATTGGCTCTGTCTGACCCTGCCTCGTGGCTCTGTCTGACCCTGCCTCGTGGCTCTGTCTGACCCTGCCTCGTGGCTCTGTCTGACCCTGCCTCGTGGCTCTG
>JAOYFF010000046.1:730581-745918 GCA_025773925.1 Cryptomyrus ogoouensis
GCACCGGTTGCCCAATCAGGCCACAGTGAGACTGTGTGCGTAACTAGCTTTTGGCTGCGTTGACAGAATCGCTGGGATATTCTCAGCTTACATCTTCAATCCATCATTAACATCAGCAGTCAGATCATCTGCAGACTGAGTCATTTCTCTCTATCGAATCCATCTCTCTTATGTGTCTCTGGCACAAGGGTTCCCTGGTGTTCCCTGGAACACAGAGTGCTGGAATGCTATGTTCCTGTCTTAAGAAACGCCCCTTCAAATTACCTGTCACCAGCCTGGAATTACAGACTAAACAGAGCTTGTCTTTCAGCAGCTCGTGTGTGAAACTCAAACTCATTTAAGCCAGTTTATTGCAGCCTGTTATTGTGAATTCCATAATCTCACAATAAGGTGCAAATGTGCTTGTACTACACCTTTTTCTCATTTCCTTGTCTGAGAAGCTACATATGACCAGCTCTGAGTAGAGAGAGAACTCTCTGAGTGACAGGCAGCTTTGGACTACAAGCCCCATTTCTGTAATGCATAATCAATCGTGTACTCAGTGGGTGATTTTTAAAAAGTCGCCAGACACAGAGTTTGGGGGGGGGGACTGTTTGCAATGCTGGACTCACAGTCATTCACACTCTATAATGTCACCTCTCAGCTCTTAACCTCAGCACTGAGGATGTTTCATTTTAAAGTGGAAGGAGAATCGCATCTTCATTCCTTCACGTTGTTCTATAAATGACCTACACATTAATAAAGACAATGCTTGAATGTCCAAAGATCCTGTTCCAGTAACTGCCAGGACTTGTACAGAAATGTCATGGTGGGGCATTTAATGCGGTGTTACAAGCATGGTATGCAGTTTATTAACATTAAAAACATGTATCGACTATTTTGGTTACTTGTTTTCTTTTGTGCAAAATTTATGAGTCATCAGTTTAAAACCTGTAATCAAATAGTTAAATTCAAGTTTAAGGGCGATTTATAGTTCTAAATAAGTGTTTGCTCTTCAGGACATTTAGGTGATTTTTATCTTTAACTTCCTTATTTTGATTTCTAAACAGCCCTCTTGGTTTCTTTTCCCCTACTCAGAATTAGATTTTATCTTGGTTTGTTGGAATAGAAGTATTCTGAAACAATAGAGCTGTTCGATAGTTAAACAGAGTTGCTAAACCGATCAGTGGAATCTGTGTTACGATGAAGATAGTCTCACAGGTTACGCAGGCTAACACAAAAGAATGTTAAGCATGCTGTTTCTCTGGAACGGCGACCTGAAGTCGTACTAGGAGCAGTTCTGGACTCTTGCGAGGTTCCTTCTGGATATGCCTGCGCTAACTTTTCGGAAGATGACGCAACGGCGATTTGTGGGAAGGAGCGTCCCTCCGAATATCATATGATGCACGTCCGTCCTTCTCGTGTTGCCTCTATCTCTCAATTTCAATGCTCTCCCTGTTTGCCTAAATGAAGCTGGTCTGAAGTACTGGTTGTTTACAGTTCAGGCAAACAAGTGAGTTGGATGGTTGCTTTTATTAGAAGTTAACTGGAAGTTAATTTCGGGCATTGAAAATTTCCCAGCTGATGCGTAAGGACTAGACAATGCAGTAACTATGAAGGGCGGTGTGCATGTTAAAAATTCAGCAATGATGGGGAAAAATTAGTTAAGCGTAAAAGTGACAGGGAAAAAAACATGGTGTTTCCTGTAATAGCGGTGACTTGTGACAATAGGTGTCCTCCCAGTAGTGCTGGCATACTGCATGCACTATTCATCCTTTCCCGGTAATGTGAACCGACGCTTCATCACTGCCGATGATCTGACAGTAAGGAATGTGCAGTAAACCAAATTAACAGAATCTTCAGCTGTCTAATACTCAGCCTTCCTCTAATGATGCATCCTTGGCAAATCTGCTTTACCAGAATAGCACCCCCTCGTGCACTCCACCAATGCCAGTATTTCACATCTCTGGATCTATGACTGTAGCGTATTTCCCAAACACACGTAGGAATTCTAATTCGTAATATGGTGATGGATTGGTCCAGAGAAATACTGATATCTGAAGGCAAGTTGAAAGGTTGTATGTGTGGTTAGCCTTGATAAGTTTAATTACGTTTACGCCTTGTAATGTTAACTTTAAAAAGAAAACGGGTAAAACAACTCTTCAGCGCATTTAAAGCGGCGTAGCACGTAACACTAATTCCATTAGTGTTAACGTCCTACAAACTACATGTAGTAATTCGGTACTGTAACAAGTAGTTTAATCCTTCAGATTCAATAAACCCACCAACATGCTCCCAATGAGCCTGGAGTTTCCGATACACAATCATTATTACCCATTCAGTTTTCATTCTCCATTAACAAACAGGGTGGTACTATTTAAGACTCGTGCCTCGAGTCCTTGCTAGTTACTCATACTATACAGATTTCATTAGTTGCACATTTATTTCGCTTCTAGTATATTGGAGGATTGTGATCTATAGCGAAAGAGTGATTGCCAAGGAACAGATCGTAGTACGGGCAAACACAGCTTTGCATGCTGTCTTCGTACTATAGATAATAACTAATTGTTGGCTGGAAATAAAAATTAAAGGTAGATAAATAGCTAGGTAACTGGAACATTAATAAAGCAAAACATAGATAAGTACACATAATTCCTTTCGGCAAAACGAAAAAGCTCAACTATATTTACTCGGCATGAAAACACACGGCTACCATAGCAACTCCCCAGCACTACGCTAGTAGCTACGCACCCAAAACGTCACAGCATGTCGCAAAGCTAGAGGCGTATTGTCTCCATAGAAACGAAGTAGTACACTCACATTACTGAATGGTTTCCTAGCAGCAGTACAGTCTTCGATATTACAATATAAACACAACGTGGAGGTTTAAATTGTGAGTTTTGCGAAACAAATTCTTGCAAATCACACTACATTGATAATTTTTCAAATATTTATGGACGAGTGGGTATTGTTGCGACAGGATATAAAAAAACGCTTGGCAGTCGACCTGCAGAATGACTCCTCTGTGGGAGCTTATGATTGTTTTCAAAACACTTTTACTTGCACAAAAGAAATTAATATATCGCCTTCCGGCAGAAAGCATAACACTTCCACATGCAGAATATGAGATATAGGCTACAGGATGCCGGTTGACGAATTATAATATTATTCCCTGCTCGCGTTTTAACGGCTTATCACGTTATAACGACTACATATTAAATGTAAAGGATCGTGTGGCGTAATCTTCATTCCGAATCTTAATAGCGCAATATGACCACGTTCTAACGAAATCTCTCGCTTTTTTCCCGGACATTCCGGAAATTATAACGTTTGTAATATTTACAAGCAACAAACAGAACCATACCAAGACCAGCCGGTAAATGACCATAGATGTGCTATCCCTATTGAGTTAAAACGCAATACACTCCTATCTAGTACACGGTCCTGGTGAGCATGGGGCATAATGCAGAGAACATCCTGGATAGGAAGCTGGTTTATGCAAAAAAGACACAATATCCTTAAAACTGCATGTTTATAACTGATGGAGGAAACCCGTAGAAACACAGAGAGAACATCAAGCCACGTAGAGCCTGCAGGCTACAGCGAGGCCACAGAACCGCCAAGCTGCCCATAATGACGAACTTTTCCAAATAACTATCGAGCTGGTTTTCTCCCAGCTGACAGGAAACATTCCCGGAATTTCAGTTAACACTGTATAGAGCTGTCCTCAAAGTTGGCAGAGAACATTCCCACTGTAACGTTAATGGAACCTTGTTTACACATTTTACGTTTTAACAAAGGCGCTGTCAATGTTAGCACAATAACATTATTACCTGAACATCATTTTAACGTAATGTTGAAGTATACTTTACAGTTTTTCACATTTGCAAGCTACCTGATGACTTGCAGTAAAGTATTGTTTCAAAATAAAAGCATTACTTTATGAAACCACTATATATGTTCATACAGTGCAAACAGGCCACAACTTTAGAATTTTAAAGCCATCATTGTACCTACTGTGCTACCACATGCTTTATTTGTTCATGTTTTATTGGAGTGAGGTCCGGAGTGGCAGTAATTTCAGCCCAGACCAGCCCATTTAGTCTTTGCTCTGGTGTCTGTGACCCTGCATAGAGCCAGAGGGGTTAGAAGATGGATGGACGGGTGGATTAGCCCACATAGCAAGATGAGTCTGAACCAAATCCAGGCTTAATGTTGTTCAGAAATTGCTGCAGATCCATAAACTAGATCTGGCCCAATGTCTTTTTGCATAACCTGTTCCAAAGATCAAAACTGGTCCCAGTCCAGTTTTTGGATTTGAAACAGATAAGGGCCAAATATAGGCCAGGTCTGTGTCCCCCCCAAGGTATGCCTAGTGTGTTGGGGTCGGTGAAGGGAAGCATCCCAATGTACCTGTGTTTGTGCCAATAACATGTTTGTTTTGTTAAATGTGGCTCAGACTCTTATCTGCTGAGCAGTTTGGCTCCAGGATCCTCCCTTAACATATGTGGCTGGTGAGTGACTCTGGGGTGCTGCATGCTGTCTGATCTCTGAGCCATGGTGAGTAAGATTGGGTAGGTGAAGAGAAGCATTCCAGTGTAACTGGAGGCTCTGCTCCAGCATCCTAACTGAGGATGCTGGTACACACACTTTAAAAACCACTTCTTTGTTTTTTTTGCATTAGTACAGCTACACACCTTTTCCATCTTGCTCTTCATAGCTTGGAGATCAGAGCACAGGGGCAGCCAACACCCCCAGAGGTGGGGGTTAAAGGCCTTATTCAAGGGCCCACAGATGTACAACCACTCCACCGGGGCCAGGGCTCAAACCAGCAACCTTCCGCATACCAGCACAGAGACTCAGCCCACTGAGCCACTTGCCAGCCACGTAAGCTACAGTAGGATCCTGGAGCAGGGCCTCCATCTTACTCTCTGCAGCTTGGGGGGGGGGGGGGGGTCACAGTACAGGGTCAGCTAATGCACAGCACCCTCTGCTGAGGCCAGGACTAGAACCAGCAACCTTCTGCTCACAGACACAGAGACTTAGACCAGGTGCAGATTAGTGCCAGGCCAGATCCAGTTCATGGATCTGTGGCGATTTCTGAACATTTGGCCGGGATCTGATTCAGACTCATCTTACTGTGGGGTTAGGGTACAAAGCAGATGGACGTCCTTCATGGGATGACAGTCTAACACAGCGTGCAAACACAATCATTCATTCTGACTAGTTCAGAGATGCCAATTAACCTTATTGCATGTATTTGGCCTACAGGAGGAAACCAGAGGATCTGGTCAAAACCTGCAGAATATGCGGAGAACATGCAAACTCCACACACAGCCAGGAGGCAGGATTTGAACCTGAAACCTTGGTGCTACCCATCCAGTGCTACCCATCCTGTATCATACCCATACATCCTGAATATAATCCATATAATGAGGATCATAGAATACAGGCATATCACAGCACACCTCCAAAACAAACAAGACAAGTCATCAGGCAGCAGGCAAATGTGAAACAAAAATTGTGGTTTTTCATGGTTTTTTTTCCTCAGAGGATAAACTGCTCTCTTCCTGGGCAACAGAATCCACTCTCCTCTGGAACACAAATATGAGTAATTTTGCAGGTTCGCTTAGGAATAAGTAAGTAAATAAGCAAGTAAAATTTATTTATGAAGCACCTTTCACAGACAAGAGGTCACAAAGTGCCGTACGATGCTAAAACAAAAGTGCCATCAAAACAAAACACAAGGAAAAAAGAACAACTACCAATAACAGTAAAAATAAAAACAGAAGACAAGCAGAAGGCTACTCAGGCAGGTCAAGAAAACAAGCATGAATTGTGTGTTGTTTTTCCTAGACAAGCTTGTGGAATGCTGTTGTTTTCTTGACTTTGACTTTGTCTTTTGCATAAGGGCGCCTTCTGAACCTGCGAGCGAACTTCACCGCTGTTGACTCTGGATTATGAAACGGAACACTGTCAACTCACTGGCCTGCTGGCTCCGTATCCATAGGGACAGCTGTTGCCATGAGTGAGATTTGTATGGATAAACTGGAACTGGATTTTTCTTTCTTGCTCATTCTATCCTTGGCCTTCAGAGGTTGGGAGAGAGTGGCGGGATGGAGAAACTGAGTGTGAGAATCCCGGACAGGACTGGTCATGCTTGCTGGGGTTTACTGGCCTATACTGGTACTATGGTGTGTGATGGCTGCTTGCGTAACCATGGAGATAACTGAGCTGAGTCATTAGATCCCGAGGGCGTATTCAGTAAAAATGCAATCTGCACATTTTTTTAGCCAACAGGCTAGCACTGGTTTGTTTGTTTTTTTTTTGTACTGGGCCAGTGTATAAATTGCCGCTTCAGCCAAAAAGTCGAGCTTAATTTCAAGCCTTGATTATACTGCACATTAATTTATCCTGAAACCAAATCATGGTTTAATGTTGGAGGCTATAATCTAGTGCAAGGGACTCCGGCCTTGACAGTTACTAATGAAAAATAAAGCTAAAAAATAAAATAAAAAAAAGCTGGGGAGATATTACGTCACAATATCAATCCCGGGGGGGGGCTTACAGTGAGTTATCTGTACGCTATTCATTGGCTTCCATTATTGGCTCTATTAGTGGTCCAGTAATTTTCAGTTGGCCACTATTAGAGGTTTACATAAGGGACAAGACTATTAAAAAAGAAGTCTAGAATGTTTTAGATGATAAAGACGTCATATTTTGTTGTACGGGGAAACAATACAAAGAGGTGATGATCCTCATCGTCTGCACAAAGTCTGAGGTACGTGTCTAAAGTGAAATGGGCAGAGATTCTAACATGCATGTGCAGAAAGACCTGCGCAGCCGTGCGGCTTGCATGCTGATTCTGTGGAAGCCCGCGGTATAGGAAACCATTCAGAGTCGTTGCACAACCTGCAGTACCATCAGATCAGGAGGTGCTAGACAGGCCTGGTCTGATACTTTAAATACGTGTGTGCCAATCACCTTCAGTGGAAAGTCAGTCACAATTCACATATTAGATTGTCAGTTTCCTAGTAAACAGTGTACCTGTGAATTAACATGTGTTTGGTGTTATTAAATCAAGACCTGCTTGGTAGCTCACTAGTTGCATGGCTTCCTTATACCTGTAGGGTTGTGTGACATTTCATTGGAATCCCCATGCGCATTAGTTCCGCTGGGCGTCAAGGTCCGAAGACACGTCGAAATCTCTAATAGCCCATAGCGTACGATCTTATATCACGACACCATTGTGTGTGTCTGTGTGCGCACGTGCACCCTGCGAGGGCCTGACTTCCTGCCCGGCGTGAACCCAGCCTCATGCTCTACTACCTGGTATAAGTTTTTGGCTTGACACAAATCCCATTCCCACTGCGTGGTTACAGGAAAAGGAAATTACAATTAGATGATGAAGTTCAATCTTCCGGTTCCCCTGGGTAGCAAATCGGTCCATTGATCTGGTCATCGCGTGCCTTATGGTCAGTGTCGCATGTCCTTGCCCCAGCCGGCTGATTGGCTCTCGGTGTCACTTCGGTATCATGTAGGGAGCAGAGAGGAAGCCATGGGGGTGTTAGTTGTTACCCCTAAATGCACCACCTTATGTTTATGGTAAGTGTTTAATGTAGCTTCTGACATTGGAAGGCTTTGACATAAACTGAAGACAATCATCTCTTTTATTTTTGACAATCAATATAAATAACCATTGAATTTCTTCTTTTATCAGATGTGTTCTGGTTTCTGTTTATTAGGTTAGATTTGGGATTTTCATTTTTTTTCTGCAGAATATTTTCTCATGAATCTACTTTGTTTTCCTGTATGCTTCACAGTACAAACGTGTTTTGGAACAGCATACTCTCGTTTCCAGGTAAAAAGTAGGATTCTGTAAATCATTCTTAAACTGCTTTGTTGCCTTTGTGCTGGATCTAGGAACTTTTACATATTTTGCCACATGTTTCACCTCATACTGGAAGTGTGTAGTGCATAAATTTTGAATTCTGGGCTTATGCACTCTAACCATCAATCCAGTACTGTCTGAGCACATGTTGGAACACTCACATCCCATGGGACGCATGCTGGAACACTCACATCCCACGGCAAGCATGCTGGAGCACTCACATCCAATGGCAAGCATGCCATAAACACGGTAGATGGAATCAGAGCAGCATTGCCCAGTCTGAGAATGGACCCACTACCTATCCACATGTATGACATCACTCCCCATCACTACAATGCTAAGCACTGTAATAATTGCCCGGATAGATTTCTCAACACCAAGAATGTATTTCCTGGACACTGTACTATTGACAGAATCCTGCCCGACTGAGCAATGTACAATTTGTGCAACAGCCGTTGTGAAAATCCAATATTACGACTGACTAAACCTGTGAGAATTTTATCTGCAAGCCCATCTAGTGTAATATGGGTCTGTCTGTGCAACTGCATGTTTAGGTGGTCTACACTGTTTATGTGTGACAGAAAGCTTGTGCCTGATTGCGAGGGGGCTTCCAGGAAGGACTTTGCTGTCAGAAACAGTCCATTTGAAGAGCGCAGGCCCGTGTGGAGACCTGGTACTGAACCAGCAAGGCACACTGGAAAGGTGAAAAGTTCAGGTCGAGAGAGAACAAATCCAGACCAAGGTTTTTGGCATTTTTCCACAAGCATACAGGAAGCGAACCATACCCAAGCCGTACTTCACAGAGAGACTAGTTACAGCTGCAGTATGTTTTCCAGTGTAGAAGGGTCTGCTCTGTAAAGGCGTTGCTGGGTTTGAAGAGTGACAGTGACGTAAAACAGAGTGTACATCATGATTTACTATGGGTTCATTTCTGTTAGCAAGTCTGTGATAATTGCCGTCTTATGTTAGCATCAAACGCTACTAGAATTAGCATTTACTTGTGTAAATTTGCATTACGAATCCATTCCATTCAACTGTTGCACAGTACTTTTTATGTAGGAGGTTGAAAATTTTTAAGTTCCAAGTTATCGGGAATGCATTGCTATGTGCGATACTGCTTTGTAACGGGAAACCATCAGTTCGTGGTATGGGTTGAGTACGGCTTGGTTCCTGGTGGCAGTGGGAAAGTGGCGTTTGTTTCAAACAACCAGTTGAGTACTCTGTGACTGTGACACTTCATGCTCAGCTGGTTGGTTGAAATGAAACCTTGGTCTGAATTTTTACTTTTTGGACTTCAACTCTTCACCTCTGGCTGACAGGCAGACAGGGTATGGGAAGT
Organism: Cryptomyrus ogoouensis; assembly: GCA_025773925.1. Taxonomy (NCBI): domain Eukaryota; kingdom Metazoa; phylum Chordata; class Actinopteri; order Osteoglossiformes; family Mormyridae; genus Cryptomyrus; species Cryptomyrus ogoouensis. The sequence goes on from JAOYFF010000046.1 coordinate 739,791, forward strand.
GGAATCTGACCTGGCTCTACCATTTTCAGAGGCCTTTACTTGGGAGAAAATTGATGATTGTTTCACTTCTTCCAAAGCACAGGTAGTTTGGCACCACTAGTCAACTGCCCATCCTGTCTATATCTGGAGCTGGCCATGGGGACTATCTGGAGTCTTTGGTTAGAGGAACAAGATCTTGCGATTCGCAGAATTTCTTAGCGAAGTGTCATTAAACATTTACCCCATGGCATTGTCCATTTCCCGACAACGTTAAATGCAATTTTTTGACAGGGTGGAGCAACCGCCTGACTAATGACCCGCCACATGCTTTGAAATGTCTTATTTATTTTTGAAAAAACAAAGAACATTTCTCAAGTGGTTTTGTCACACGCGTGCTTCCTGTAAGCGGTGAGTAATTGTTTGCTCAGAAACACCTTGTGCTGCTTCTTGCCATGCAACGGCGTCTTTGTCATACTGAGGAGGCCATGGAGCACAGACCTCACTGTCGTGTTTTTAGGGTTTGTGGTTTGACCTGCAGCATGCATGTCCACCTAGACATGTTGAACATTCATTAGGAAACTACTGTGACATAATATTAGATAAAGCTGAGGTATTACAAGAATCCCAACCTTTTGCAAGGGAAACACAGAAGCAGCCTTCACAGCACCAAAGTGCTACTCAGAATATGTATTTTGTTCCTTCTAGGGAATGTGGGTGTAGCTCTGAGCATATTGGGGTTGGTGGGCTTGCTAATTAATTTATAATAAACACTCCTGCCAGCATTAGTATTGCTTATAAAGATAGATTTGTGTGAAACCAGATAAATGTGATGTGTAAAGTCCAGTTAGAAGTGTGTGTGGGTTAGATTTCTCTGGTCCTCACAAAGATCTGTTAATGGAATCAAAAAACTAAAAATGCCAAAAGTCTCATATTTAGTTTGGTTGCTTATGGTTAAGGTTAGGGCTGGGTAGGGGTTAAGGTTTTCCCCACAAAGATATAATTACAAACCTGTGTGTGTCATTGTCTGTATGTTTTTGTGTGATAGCCTCTGTAAAATCTGTGACTGCAATCAAAATACTAAAAATGCCAAAAGGGCTTTTATTTCCTTCGGTTACTTGAGGTTGTTATAGCTGGGATTAGGCTTTTTCCCCATAGAAATGAATGAGTGGTCCCCAAAAAGATATGATTACATGACTCTGTGTGTGTGTCTGTGTGTGTGTGTGTGTGTGTGTGTGTGTGTGTGTGTGTGTGTGTGTGTGTGTGTGTGTGTGTGCGCGTGCGACGGGGGTGGGGGAGTCCTCTCTGATCAGCGTCACTCTCTGCTTTTCAAGGAACTGCCGTCTCTCAGAAGTGTGACTCATGAGTTTCATTAGGAAACCAAGCAGATGTTGACGACAATCGGCTGTGACCCAGAGTCTGAATCAGCTGATACACTGTTCACTCTCTCACTCTCTCTCCAAGTCCCATTTACATTCTCAGGTATTTGTTTCACTGTCTTTCCCCAAGTAGATTTACGCTTTGATTCACGCTACAGAGCAGCTGTAATCAGGATACTGTGAGCTTCTGTGAGGTTATTTACCATCAGTGTATCTATATCCACGGCAACATGCTTTTTCTTGATGCACCCTAACAGCTGTTATTAATGAAAAACAATTTGATCATCATTTTCATTTGTGTGGCATAAGGCCTTCAGTATTGCCCCATAACACTCTGAAATTTCTGCCAGTTACCATGGTAAAATAAGACAGCAGCACAGCTCTGTTCCAAAGCCAGGGGAGAGCTCAGACGAATCAGAAAGGAGCGAGGTGTAGGAGACGCTGCCGCTTCTCCTACACGACGGCGTCACTGTCTTGGAATGCGAGCACTCTCCGTGCATTCAGGGTATTAGAAAGATCCTCCCTCTGTGCTGGTGTTTACACTGGAGAGCCCTGCTCCAAAGCCAAAGGCACCACTTACCGGAACGGGGCCAATTCACTTACGCGGGAGGCATTGGGTTAGAATGAGAGCATGTGCCGCAGATGTGAACCTTATGTGCGCCTTTTAAGACAAAAGGTTATATCTGAGTTTTTCAACCCCATTCAGGCATCCATGGTTGTGTACTAATGTCAGAAAAAGCAGTTGATCACTGATGAGTGTCCATATATTCCAACAGAAAACAGGACAGAACATTTAGGGTCCAAACAGTCTAGCTGCTGGATTTATTATTGTTTTTCGCATTACTATCGTTAAATTATAGATCTCTCTCCACTGCATGGTTGCTATCCAGGTACTCTGGCTTCCTTCCATACTCCAAAAACATGTAGTTCACATTCTCGCTCCCTCCGAACTCCAGGCCAGCAGTCCATGGTTTTGCTACCGAGAACTGGGAGGGACCAAAAATGTGTACTGTCTGCAGGTTGTTCTACATTGCCTGTGGTGTGCGAGTGCCTTTATGTGGCCTGCGATGGATTGGCATTCCACGGCCACCTTCTGTTCCCGGGAACCTAGCATGCAACAAACAGTCGGAAGTGGCATTAATACATAAATGAACATTATTTAGCAAGTGTTTCAGCACCAGCGAGACCTCTCAGAGGCATAGGAAACAAACGCCGCTGAGGCCAACCAGGACCACAGCGATCACAAAGAAAGAGAAGCCGCCAGCGTGACAGGCACAGTGAAGAGCGTGCTGGACAGCGAGAGTGTCCATGATGAAACTTGTTTACCGTTATTGCCATTTCCTCTTCTGTTCCCTTAAATCCCAAACCAGAGCATGAATAAAACACACTTCCCCTTTTCCGAAGGCTCCAGCACGAAGCCTCGGTCACTTCCAAGAACCAGATGTTTTCTTTGTGTGAAATCTGGCCCCTGAGGTGCTCAGTGAGTTGTGGAGAGATTTTATTATTATTTCTTTAAATCAGTCAAGGCAAAAACAAACGCCTATCCCAAGTGGCCATCAACCATGGACTGGCAAGGAAAATCGGCATCAATTTTCACTACTCACCACCCCAGTGCTTAGCACGTGCACCATAAACCCGACTAGCTTTGTCATGTTCAGTGACATGGATGCTCCTCTCGCCACCCCCACAGGCTGTGTGATACAGTATATGTACGGCCTACAAGTGCTCCTAGATGAGCCGCTGAATTTGCTATAATCTACGAACAGCGTAGCAGTGGGAGGGGGGGACAGAGGGAGCCTGGGTGGCATCATTCACCTGGTGGGGGGGGGGTGGCGTTTTCGGGTAGGCTGGCAGGCAGAGGCTCGTGAACATGTTTAGTGGCCCACAGGCTATCTTAGCTGCCGGAACCCCCCCCCCCCTACCAGCACCAAGCAATGGCAAAATGGTAAAAGTTATTGACCACTTTTCAGAGGAGACCCCTGCACTTCAGCCCAGCTAAGCCCATGCATTAGAGTGCCCCCTGCTGGTGGGGTTCCTCTGAGGAGAGTTCGTTAATCAAATGACGCCCTGGCCTGGAGGGGAAGGTGAATGTTTTCTGCTGACTGGGATATTTTTGCCTGCAGCTCTGGTGACCTGGTGTTGGGGGGCTTGAGTGTTTTTCTGTGGCATTGGCACTGCTGCGGGTTTCCCGTCTTGGGATGTTGGTGATTTCGGTCCCCGGCAGGGTGGTGGAGGAAGGCGTTTCCAGAAGCCTGTCAGCATTTCCATTGTTTTGAGATTCATTGTGGGAACAACGTGCTGCACCACAGGTCACCTCCCTCGTTGGCATTGCCAACCAGGGTGATGTCATATGAAGTTTTATGAAGTTTTATGGGCATGCCTAAGGAGATGTCTGTACAAAGTCAAAACTTGCATGAGAAGCTCATTCTAAATTGATTTTCACCTCACGGTTTGCAGTTTGAAAGAGATGCAAAAAATTCAGCATGGGACACAACGTTGCCCTCTACTGGGAGGGCATTAAGGGGCATTGCAGCGAAACTCCCCTTTGGTTTGTGGATGGAAACTCTAGCCAACTCTGCAGAATGACTGCTGGGAAGCCCCCCCCCCATTTCACTGCTCTGTCTCTGCAGGTGTGCCTTCTGTTATTACTGTGCCCACCGAAATGCGTGAGGGGTCATTGCATGTGCCTGGCCACGAGACCCCTGCATATGTGTGTGTGTGTGTGTGTGTGTGTATGGGGGGGGGGGCACAGTCATATCAGTGTGCAGTGTAGGCTGCACTCAGCCATAATACTCTACTTCAGCTCCGCAAGGGCCTCACTGATGTGTACGGAGACCCCCTGGAACTTCATGTCAAATGACATTTATTTTGTAGATGTTTCTGTCCAAAGCGACATGCAAGCAAGAGAGCAGAGAAATCAACCAGTTTCTGAAGCCATTGGGGATTAAGGGCCTTGCCCAAGGGCCCATCACTGGCATCACTCTGCCAGCCTTGGGACTTGAACCAATGACCTACCGGAGGCTTTCTGATGGAGAGTCCTGACCCGTACTATATGTATTGCTTCGTTAAGCCCTGTTTATTTGTCTGTGGCTGTGGGTGAGTTCTGCGTGCACGGGGATGCCTGAGTGTCTATATGAGGAGCTGGGAGGGAAGAAAAACATGGACTGTCTATACTGATGTGCCCCGAGGTCCATATCATTCCGACTCAAACCGTGGCCTTTTCAGTAGTTGGGCTTTCTAGTCTCTGGAGGCGGATTTTCCTGCTAAAAGAAAAAAAAGTATAAAAGAAAAAACAAAAAAACAAAAATAGCTACAAGCCACCCACTATTCTGTGGGGACGCGCTGACTGACTAAGGCCAAACGAATACTGCATAAACTGTAGGTGTTCGTTTGGGCGTTTCTCTCAAACAGCTCCTCGATGAACACGTGGGATGCTAATTTCTCATCACTACGAGTAGCGGTTAGCGTGCACACACAACGTGCCTGCGCGTGTATGCAACCCGGTCGGAAACAGGAGGTTGAGGTTTACGACAGTGACACTGTAGCCTCCTAGCTGCTAGTTAAAGCCTTGTTTACAGGTGCTCATATCACTGAGCGCATGTCAGCTTTGGGCCAGATACCGTGTCCAAGCCGAATAGAAGATTTTTCACTAATTAACTGTGGTTTTGTTGTATACCATAGGTACCATAACTTATTGTACTATAGGCAGGGCAGTGCCGGTATTACAATACAAAATACTATAGGAACAACAGAATTATAACTCAGACATTGAAATTTGGGTATCATAATATAGTGCATTATAAACACGGGAGTATAGATATTATTATACCTTTCTGGAGTTTCCCTTTCCTTTAGTGTGATATATAGCTTTATGTGCATGTAAATGGTCTACAAAGTCTTAAGGCCCAAAGTACACACCAAAGGGGGTAACTCTCACCACAGAAAACACTCTTCTCTAATCTGCCTGAAGTGCCTCATTGGAATTCCTGTCTTTACTTCCGTGACATGATGAGGTCACCTTGTAATACAATCCTTATTGGCCGCCTACCTGCTAGGATTTGTCTGCAGACTGCAAGGCAGGGGCAGAACATGTAGGGCAAGCTGACCAATCAGAGCACACTGGGCTCTTAGGGGGTGGGGCTTAAAGCTCCAACAGAGCATTTCAGACAGAGGGTGAATAGAGATGTACAGTATGAGAAAAATCATGTGTTTTTGGAACACTGAGGCATGTATGTCACACCTCGGACTGGGGAAGCAAGAGCAGGGAGACGGATAATTAAGGAACGAGGGATTTATTATGGAGACCGACAAGGCAGGGCACAAAACAGAAGTCAGACGTCAATGACCGGACTGGGGAAAACATACCTAACGCAGAATTAAATACATAAGACTAATGACAGCAACAAGAAACAGCTGGTAAACACGGGGAATCCACACGGGGTTAACGAGGGGTGTGGCACACAGAAGGAGCAGACGATCGGGGCAGGACAATGTAAATCTTTTCCATTAGATCCCAAAAATTAAATTATGAACTGTGAAAATGAGTATACTGTAGGGCCCCTTTAAATGCAAAATACTATAAGCACTATAGAAAGGGTATTATAAACACTTTAATACCGGTATAACACACAAGGAAGGGGTTTATAGTATTACAAACACCATAAGACAGATATTGCAATACAGTAAACTCAGGGTTCCCCTGGAGTTTGATTTCAATTCTTCACTTTTCTTTGTATTTTTGCTTCTACTAATCAAATTCTTCACTTTTTTTCA
>JAOYFF010000046.1:757200-768889 GCA_025773925.1 Cryptomyrus ogoouensis
CCTTTCCCCCCTTTTTCCTCACTTCACCCCCCCCCCCCCCCCCCCGCCAACAGAACAGCCCCTCCCACTTCACAAGCAAACACAAACACACAGTTCCCGCACAGTACCGATTAACACCCTGATTCAACGCTTAGGCCTGATAACGTGTATGATAACGAATTTGTGAGACTGCTTTCTGTAACCCGCCTTTGTAGTCAAGGGCAGGGGCCAGTGCTGACCTGGAAGTCTGCTCTGTGCGCGTGTGTGTGTGTGCGTGTGTGTAATGATATTACAGTGGGTGTGATGCATTAAGGCACAGACAAATGCTTACCGTAACACTTGGCTTGAGTCCTGTCTAGGGTGCCAACATAAATTCTCCTCCCCGCCATCAACCATGGGGTGTGAATGACACCCTAGTAGGGGAAGAGCTGGCAGGGGCCACGGGTGTGAGCTCATGCGTGCTGAATGCCAGCCCCGGTGAGGCTCACGCGGTGAACAAGCCCTCTGAAGGTATGCCGGCGTCTGGGCCATGATCCTCCACCTGGTCGGGGGCAGATGCTTGGTCCAAGGAGGACCAAGTGTGCAGTGAGAGACAGCCATCTTCCACCTGAGGCTCCACCCCCCCTAATCATACTGTCCAGCGAGGATGCTGGCAGTGTGACGAGGTCACTGCCCTTGAGCCACTCACAGCTGCAGTGTTTACATGCAAGCCAAAGATCCCACGAGAACTGGACATGTTTAGCATGGGCTTCCAAAACGTTTCCCTTGTCCTCTGGGGTTAAGAGACACAAAGGATACATTTTGTCTCTAAGTATGGAAGTCCTGTGTCTCCCACACGAAAGCCAGATGGCTATCTTTCCTGTCATTCAGCTGCTCCAAAAAACATGAAAACACTTTTCGAGACAATGGAGAAACTTGTGCAGGATTGAGTAGAGACACAATGGGCCCGTTTGAGAAGACCTTCACAAACGCTGGACCGCATTGTCCTTCTTTGGATAGCAGTGCGCTCCGGAACAGTTGGAGATTGCAGTGAAAGGTCTCTTAGGGGTCACACATGCAATATGGAGCTCAGCTCCTCAAAGAAGGTCGATGGGGGAAGGAATGAAAGAGCAAAGTGGGATTTTGGCCTTAAATAGTTAAACAGTTGTGATAGCAGGACACAAGACCCATCTGCACAGAGGAGGTTCTAGCGTACCTGGGCAAAATCTGAGGGTTGGGGATGGTGACAATTGCCAAATGGGCAGGAGGGGGTGTACCGGGGGGGGTACCCCTCAGATGGATAATTGCCCATCTTGCCCTTGCTAAGACTGATGTGACATACATGGTATTCAGGTCCATGACGTAGGAGTATGTCTGCCATGCATGGTTTCAGTGGTGAGGCACGGTGATATCATAGCTGTAATTGTTGCTATATGTCTCCATAACATCCCCCCAGGTTGAGGGACGTGTTCATGCTGTGCACTGACTTGCATGTCTGGTGTGGGTAATTTAGACCAGGCACGCCACAGACGAACGTACTGCCTCTGACTCCTCCTCTGTGCATCGAAAACATCCTCAGGACACCAGCTCTGTCGATCGAGGGCCTTCGCCATGCTCACTGTGGCGTTCAGCTTGTGTCAGCCTAGTGGACGGAAAGGCTAAGTGCAGAGAAAGGCTGTAAAAAGTTCCAAGAAATGGACTTTTGAGGTTGTGTAAGCCTCAGGCCATGGAATTGTGTCCCTTGATCAGCCTCACCTGTCAGTGACCTGCTAACAAGACACCAATGCATTGAACTTCATAGCCAAGGTGACTGACCTCAGTACAGGTACATAACTGATGCTCTTATCTAAAGCGACTTACAGTAGAGGGAAGGGTCACAACTCATGCATGCTCCCTGGGATTTGAACCCATAACCATTGCATTGCTTACACTATGTGCCACTTGTTGAGCTACAGGAGTTTACATGGGTATGCAAGCTGAATTGCATCTCTGCATATGTGCAACAGCCCATTTAGTGTCTGAGATCAGCTTTATTCATGCATGTTGACTGTGGAGCACTTTGGATGCTTGGGGGGGGGGCTTTTATTTATTGACATCCCCATAAGTGTAAATTACGGGTCGGATGTGGGGGTTGTAACCCCCAGTAATCAAAACCAGCTGCAGGTTTTAATCACGTCTCCCCCTATATGGATGGAGACCTCAACCCCCCCAATGTTCAAACCAATGTTATGCTCTTGGACATCCCCAACCAATCAGAGCGCTATGTCTGAGGGACCTCTGTCCTAAAGTCTATACACCAGTCTGTCCCTCTGCACCAAGTCCGTCCTACTGTATTAAATCTGTACCTCAATGAAATGTCACTAGAGGGGCAGGTCATGAATTGTTTGTGTCCTGCATTGACATGAAATGGCACTGCTTCACACTTAATGTGCTTTATGTTATCAGGGTAACGTCCATTGCTCTCTGCTGTGCAGAATATCCTTAACATCTTCAGGATCTGTCGATCGTTTTTTGGTCAATTCTGTGAAAAACATCTACAATAGGAGACTTTTTAGCTTATAGTGCAGTAAACAGTCATTAATACTATTTTACTCTCCCTCTGAACTTTTATGTAAGACAATACTGCGTGGCTTAATTCGGAGAGACGCACGTTTGGACTCTTTGGCTACAGCATTTTAACTATCAAATTGGAGGTTTAGCTTCAATAGTTTTGACTTTATAATTACATTCAACGACTGCAGCTGTTTTGCTGTTTGTGTTGAATGTACTGCCTATGGTGTAGTGTTTTTTAAAAATCCAATACCTTATACAGCATTACTAAGCGCGCAGAAGAATACTGGCACTCATCTCGCTCCAAAGAGACCATCTTCCTTGCGAAGTCATAATTTTTCTACTGCTTGGCAGGAAACCTGTGTACTATTAAGTGAATTGGCGTTCTGAGGGAAGCCAAATTCTTGAGCAACTGGGATTTTGTCATTTAAGAATCGCTGTGTTGCTTCACATATTTCTCAAATTTCCAAGAGTCTGAGATGTGCCCACAAGATGCTACGCGTGTCACGCCTGCGTTTCCCAAGCAATGGAGCAGCATTAATCTTAGCCGTACGACCATAACCGCCCCAAGAAAAGTATTCCCCAAGCTTCGGGGGGTCACGCTGCTCAAAACCTTTCATTCAGCTGTTGTTGTATACTGTTTGAATGTATGCTGGTATTCAAATGATGGAAATAAAAGAAGATTACGAAAATAAATAAAAAGATAAGCAAGTTACTTTTTTCAAAAAACATGTCGTATGGGTGGAATCCGAGACGTTTGCAGTCCGTATGAGTTCAAGAGCTGGGGATCATTTTCAGTCTTAAACAATGAACCCTTTTACCGAGCTACTCGCGACACGCCGCATCATTTCTTAATACTAAAGCGACATCTAGTGGTAAAGAAGAATTTGTGACTGTCACTATCAGCCTATTTCTACGGAATGTTTCCACTTCCACTTAAGTGCTATTTATGTCGACTTCACTGTGAATACCGACAATGTAGATCATGTACATAAAACGGGCATTGATCGAAAAAGAGGAATCATATATTCATTACTGAGGCACAAATACCGTTTATAACATATAGAATCATAATATTAATCCGTACTATATATCTAAAAATATATCAGAGCTGCCAATTTCGGTAGGCTGGCTGGCGTGAGATTTTTTGTGTGCGCGTTAGAGTCTGAAACGGTCATGCCAGATCCGCTAGAGTTGGCAACCCTGATATATCCTCCTGAGACCCAAGGAAAAAAGTGTCCTTCAATTTTAGGTTATTTGTCTTTGGAGGAAATAAGACATCTTACAATTTAGATTTTTTCAAATTTACTTTTATTTTTAATTTCACAGCATGTCCTCTTTAGCGTACAACAGGAATAAATATGTTTTCTTACATCAGCGAAAAGATCGATAGATGTAAAAACAACATTTCCACTACAATAGACATAAATGAATGGGTGGGGTCTCAGGAGGATATATAAAAATCTCATTACACGTAATTTTGCTTAAAATTTTAAACAAGTTAGGAGATATCGACGATGCCATATCGATTAAAACTGCCTTGCGTTATGAAGCAATTGAAGTACACTAGATGATTGTCGAGTGCAATGATCCAAAGTCCATGTATAGTGCCGTGATGCGTGACCGGGGGTCGGGAATACGGAGATGCAATCCTTTACCGTCACCTGTTTCTTGTGTCTCCAGAAGTCGCCATGTCTTTGAAAAGCCTTACTGTTTCTGCTTTCAGTCTGTTGCAGTTTATTAAACATGGTGCCAAGCATGTTGGGAATCGTGGGATTACGGTGGCTGGGATGGGTCATTCTGTCAGGTTTTACTACGGTAAGCCTGCAGACCATGGCCTGGGCGCCTCCACTCCGGTTCGGACTGTGGACCTCCGAAGTGATACGATCACCAAGCCCGGAGCAGCAATGCGCAAAGCCATGGCCGAAGCAGAAGTTGGAGACGATGTGTTTGGAGAGGATCCGTCTGTAAACGGTTGGGGAAAAGTTACTGTTGTTAAAATGATCTAGTTAGCTGGGGTTATGACCACTGCATTTGTCAGAATATATCTTATTCTGTAAGAAATACTGTAACAAATTGTGCAAAATTATGCACACAGGCATTTGCATTAAAAAAAAAAAACAACAACACTGACCGTTGCATTCACATCCTGCCCAATATATTCGATTAGTTAAGCGGTAAGTTTAGTATTTGCTCAACTGAACTTGTTGCACACTCTGGACGCTACTGCCGCTCTTGATGTGCGTTTTCCAACAGAACTGCAAAAGCAAGCGGCAGAGATGTTTGGTATGGAGGCTGCCCTGTTCGTGCCCTCAGGGACCATGAGTAACCTTATTGCAGGTAGCGTAAATTAAGTAAATTTTAGTGCGAATGTCTTTTGATCAGCTGACGGACTACAGCGCATCTTCGTCTGTTTCAGTCATGGTGCACTGCAAAGAAAGGGGAGACGAGATGATTGTGGGAGATCTGTCACACATGCACATCTATGAGCAGGGTGGAAGTGCACAGGTACGGACAGAGTAGTGCTGGTAGGAAAGCAAAAGTTTAGTCTGGTATAAATACAGAATTGTGACTGTTTTATGATGATGCCACCAGTCAGTAAATCGTTTATGCCCTTGGGCTGTATATTTCTCACTTCCTTATCTGCTCTGTGCTTGAATCAGAAACTCTGGAATTTCTTGCAACATGAGAATTTTTTTAAGAAAAATGCCAAGTATTTAGGGCAGAAATTTTGGAGGGTGTGGTAATATATAAACAATATGATGTATTTTTGCTACACAATCTTTAAGGAACCAAGAATGAAGTTACATTAAGTTAGATATTTGGAATTTCAGTTGTGCTTTTTACATACTGGGATGGTGTGCGAGCCTCCACTGTGACACTATGCAGGTCGTCCACCCGCCTGCCTGTTTGTGTCTGATTAGCTGGCTGGCGTTCCTTCCTCCATGGTAGCCAACCTGCCCGATGGCACCTTCCACTTGGCAGAGGTGGAGGCCAAGATCCGGCACGGCTACCCAGACGCGCACTACCCTCGCTCCCGCTTGGTGTGTGTGGAGAACACACACAACATCCAGGGGGGGCGTGTGCTCCCTCTCACCTTTCTCCAGGAGGTGAGGCCCCTTTGGTCTAGCGTCGAACCTGTGATCTTAATACACAGAATTGTGTGTAGCCACACAGGCAGCCTGTGTGTTAAAGCACACAGAACAACCATTGGGTTGCGGTGAGAGAGGAGAAAGGCTACAGATCATCTCGTTGATTAGCTAGAGGATTGTGGGTATTACCTTCTACTCCTTGGAGATAATTACATGGAACCAACTGGGACTATATGGACTGGAATTAATGTCAATGCAAATGCAGTTTCATGCTCCCCAGTCGCCCAGAGGGGGATGGGCTCCCCTTCCCAGTCTTGGTTCCTCTCTTCTTCCTGCTAGAGGGAGTTCTTCCTGGCCACTGTCACCTCAGGCTTACTTGGTGGGGTTCGGGCCGGTTATATGCTAAGTGCTTTGTGACAATGACTGTCGTTAAAAGCGCCATATAAATGAAATTGAATTGAATGAATTGAATTTTATCCCACGAAGGTGAGGGCAGTGTCCCCTGCACATCTGATACTGTGTTCCATTTGAAGTCGGAATTTCCAAATTCCTAGTCAGAAATTTCATCTGGAACGCCCCCTGAAGTCGAAATTCCGACTGAGGAAGTCGGAGGAATCTACACAACCCCAACCTCAGAATTCAAGATGCCTGCACCCTTTATCAGCAGAAGTGAAATCTGTAGTTATATAGTTAATTAGCACGCGGTTAATTCAGGTGTGATGTCATTCGCAGCTCCAACTGATGACCCTTAAGATAAACTGAATGCAGCCTGAGACCAAAACAGTACAGTGCCTCTACTGCCCCCAGTGGCGGTTGGACAACATTATGTTTAGAATCACGCATGGATCACAGAAATCTGTTTATGAACAGGAGCTCTTGAAGTATGTGTACATTGTGTTGACCATCCCGCACCGTGTGTCTTTATGTGTGTGTGTCCACAGCTGCGCTCACTGGCAGACCGCTATGATCTGAAAGTGCACATGGATGGCGCCCGGCTGATGAACGCAGTGGTGGCACTGGGTGTGGCCCCTTCTGTCATCCTGCGGCACTGTCACACCGTCAGCGTCTGCCTGTCCAAGGTAGGACCTGAACCAAGCTCCTCCCTCTCTCTCTCTCTCTCTCTCTCTCTCTCCTATCAGTCCACGTCCATTAGCACGACACATGGGTTAATTGCACACTGCAAATCCCACATCAGTACAACATGGAGCATTTTGGATGTGCATGTATCCCGTCGTCACTTAATAATTAGCAATATTCCCCACATCTGCACACCCTTCACACCCTGGTGGCAGTGACACTCTGCATAAAGCTGGTGGCCTTCATCCCCCAGCATGCATTTGGACGCAGGGTTGGATTTAACGCTTAGCTGGCAGATGACGGCTCGTGGGCCACGGGGAGGTCCGAAGGCGACATTTAAAATCCATCCTTGTCGCTTCGCAGTAAGGGCAGCCGTCTGAAAGCTCGGTGCTCTGGGGCATTGTGGCACGGCTGGGAGGTCGCTGTTAATCTCAGCTCCGTAGATGCGAGTGGGTGGCAGAGGACTTTGGGCCTCTTTCAGACACCTCGCTCTGAAGTTACATCAGACGTGCATCTACGTATGAGCTGAAGGAATAAAAACGAATACCGGCAGATCCCCAGGTTATGAACAAGATCCGCCTGATCTGTCTTTGTTAAATTTATAGATAAGTTGGAAAAATAAAACATCATAATTATTGAGTGGGCTGACCATGTCATTTGTAAATGCCACATGCACCCAAAATTGAGTACAGACAGTCCAAGTTATGAACGAGATCGATTCCCTAAGTTTCTCTTTAAGTTGAATATGTAGGTAAGTTGGAAAAATACTAGTGCATAAAAGTAACTACATACAGTACTGTACCTCAAGTCGCCAAACTGCTGAAGCTGTGACACTTAGGAAGTTTTCATGAGTGTTACAGAATAGTGTGCACGTTCATTATTATGGACCGTTATATTTTATGTCAATTTTTAATGTAACAGGCTTTATGGCAGCTGGTCTGTAAGTATGAGTTGTCCATAACTCGGACGTTCTTAACCTGGGGACAACCTGTATATCGCTATTTTGTCACCTGCATGTTTGGCTTATCTGCGGACGGTCACGCCAACACGGCGATCAGTGTGGCAGCACAGATTTTCGAGTCTGTAGCCACCTAATCACTCTTTCTTTGCTGCTGTGTGTGATTGGACCTATCCGTCCGTGTTTGCGTGGCACAGGGCCTCGGTGCACCAGTGGGCACCATACTGGCTGGCCCGGGGGACTTTGTGCAGAGGGCGGTGCGTGCCCGCAAGGCCCTGGGCGGGGGGATGCGTCAGGCGGGCATCCTGGCCGCCGCGGGCAGGCTGGCCTTGACGGACATGGTGGGCCGAATGCAGGAGGATCACCAGCGAGCCAGGAGCTTTGCTGAAGGTAATGTGCCCCCCCCCTCCATCATCCGGGGGAGGATCTCACACACATGATCCTGTCAGACTCCATTCGCCAGTCCTGAAGGCGGTGTGCTACCATGAGTTATGGTACCAAAAGTCATTGACAGGAAATTAAATAGTACCAGAGCTGCCTTTTATAACAGGGTGGATAAAAAATCTTGTAGATCCATCATTTATGTCCGCTTCCTGGCTGTAGGGAGCTGAGAACAGTTTGCTCAACCCCCTCCCCCCCACTTCCAGCATTGATGCAGTGCAACCCACCCCTCTACCAAGTGGACATGACTGCCGTGGAGACCAACATCCTGCGCTTCTACCTGCGTGCGCCGAGCCTGAGCCCGGCGGAGTTCTGCGAGCATGCGGCCAGCGTGTGCGACGACGAGGTCCGGGCGCTGGGCCAGGGCGTGCGGCTGCTCATGTTCCCGCATGTTGGGGGCTCCATCCGGGCCGTCTGGCACCTGGGCGTCACCGATGATGACACCCGGGCTGCCATCGCGAAGATGGGCTTCCTGGCTCGGCGGTACGCATGGGCGCATTCATCTCTTCCAGTTAATCATTAAAATGAAAAAGCAGCGACAAGGTTTATGTCAGACGGGCTGTACTTTGACGTCTAGGCTGCCCTTCAACGTTTTAATCATTATCTTTTATGTAGCTGCAGCGGCCCAAATACTGCAATGTAAAACCCAGAGCCAGAAGAATTTGAGTTGAATTGAGTGATGCCTGAGTTAAAGGGTGATCAATACCGCCCCGAGGAGTGAGTGTGATGTTGGGGGGGGCACAATTTAATAATTTAAATACAATGATATGTTTGTTGGTGGAATGAATTAAATATTGTGAGGGACACGGTCCCCAAATCCTACGCCCTTGTCCATACTTTCAGTTAGAGCTTCGGAAGCTTGGAAGAGTGCTTCATGGCAGCTGGAGGATGGAACAGGACCTGCATCACCCAGGTCCTTATGATGCCAGATCTGGAGACGGTCACTGTGTTGTCCGTTGCTGTGCTTCCATTGGTCTGAGATGAGCCCCCCCCCCCCCCAAACGCCACCGTGGGTTGGTACGAGCTGTGCAGCTCCTCTTGTACTCTCTCTCCACAGCACTGTGACCCATGTTCCTCTGCACTCCTTGGCGAGGAGCCTGATTGTGCCACCTAAGGCTCTAAGGCTTTTCATAAACCCCAAAGCATTCTGGGAACAATTCACAATAATTAGATTCAAAAATGAAAGTACAAATAGAGAATGCTAAATTAGCATCATAGTTCCTAAGTAAGAACATACGTGACCTCCGGAAACATCCGGAACACCGAGAAGTTCTGCCTTGTTCGCCAAGTGCTAACTGAAAGGAAAATGAGTGACTTCACCGTAAATGAGCTTTGACACACAAGACAGTCACCAAGGAACTATCAGTGAACTTTGGGCAGATTTAGTTATTTTGTTTTAACCTCAAGAGACTTCAAGGAGAAAAAAAAAAATACATTAAAAGTTCTACATCTCTCATCTCTCATTAAAGCAAGAAGGTAAACGATTTAGTTAAAATCACAAAGGTTTCTCGTAACGTAGCGGATACATTACGAGAAGGTCAAAGGAAAGCGGAAGATGAAAACTGATAATGGTTTGTTTTATTTAATGCTGTGGATGAGACAGTGAAATTCTGCTGTTATTGAGCTCAGTAGATGGTATTGTCTGAAATGTGTGTTTGAAAAGCTTGGGGTTGTACATAAGAATCAGTCAGACCTCTTAGAGATAACATTCCTCAATGTCCGGCACTAGTTAATCCAGTGGACTGAAAATACCTGAATCGTGAAGGATGACTCGTGAAACGTGAAATGGATCTCGTTATGACGTGAATTTTTTTCTTGTTATAATGAGAAATTCGCCAGAATTTTCTTTTTGTCTTGGCAGCGATACACTGCCGTACGTCAGTGCTGTACAGTCATCAGTAAGATGAGGGAAACATTCATTTAGCACAGCGTTTGGAAAGCCAAGTGGGGCGTGAGTCCGTGGTTTTAAGTTTTTGCTCTTCACAGTACAAAATTACTTTCAAATATAGGTCACACAATTCATGACCAGTAAGGCTTGTAAGTAAACTGAAAATTCAGAGACTTGGCATTTTATTAGTCAGCCACACACAAATCTTATTTGAGTTGCTTTTCTTATTCAGGGATCTGAGAGAAGATTAAAGAGCGTATGAATGGTCTGAGCTCTGGCAGAGCGCTGGCCTGTTTGGTTATACTGCAATGGTGCACCCTGTAAATGTGTCACTTACTGGGTGAAACAGCTGCTTGTTAAATAGGCAGGGAATTGAAGCTGCTTTTTTTTTCGTGAAGCATTGTCATCTAGACAAGTGTCCTCCTGAATCACAAAGGATGCTTATGCACAGACAGCAGCAGGCATCAGATCTTCTCACTAGGAAAACACTACAGTGATTTACAAAACATATTTCAAAGGTTAAATTACATGTAGCTAAGCGTAAATGTCAGTTTTCACAGACACTATAAAAGATCACTAGTATGAGACGAGGTGTGAAGACTGACCCTAGGGTCTCTATTAGTCTGGTATAATTAACATTTCAGTCATTTCCTGGAACCACAATAATGATTGCCGAGAGTGGTGGCAATTTGTAATGAATATTTTATATAAATATTAATTTTCTTCTCTCTAGCCAATGTTCATTTCATGCTATTAATTTTCCCCTCCATACCTAGTTGTCATGAGGTGTTCGTGTGCGAGAGAGAGAGCATATCGAGATGTTTGCTGAATTAGTCAAACACAGCAGTTCTGTGGCGAGGTAAGGTTGGTGGCAGGGCGAGCAGAGATGGAGTCTGTAGGTGGAGACAAAACTGAGCTGGAACTCTAGATTGGCGAGTCGGCGACAGAGGAGGCTTCGAGACGGGCTTCCAGAAGGATCATCCTGGCAGCCAGCAGGAGAAGAAGACCTGTAGAGACCTCCAGGCTGAAGGAGAGCCAGGCCACAGCCAGGGACCAGCCAAAGGACACGTGCACTTGGGCTAACAGCAGTGCCCCAAACTGGTTTTCAATCTCCTCCAGGGCTTTCTGCGAGTAACTGATGTAGAGGCTCACGCCAGATAGCGTCAGGATGCCTGTGGGAAAGGCACAATAGCCAGGCGGTGAGAAGCACTCTGTCAGTCACACGCTAGCTTGGCAAAACAAGAGACGGCTCCCTCTGCTCCTAGACCTTTTCGGTTCTACATACAGGTGTGAAGAAAGCAGAGAGAGACTGCATGTGAGGGCTGTTCATAGATAGTCATGATGGCTTGTATCCAAAGATATATCCAATCTGTAGTCAGCATAGTGTTTATGCTGCCAGCTATAGGAGCATTAGGAAGCTGATTGGAACAGAACTAAGTGCTTCACTGACTGGGCAACGTAAACGAATGCTACACTTGCACATGTTCTAGACCTTTGACCACTTCATCCCTTGCAGCAAAAACAGCAGCAAAAAACAAACAAGCAACCAGTCGCACGAGAAAATGGCTGTTGAAGGGCTGCATTTAATGAGCAAGAAAGTTCACAAAGCCAACTGCAGAGGTGGATAGTTCAAGTTGAGTAACAACATAAATTTACAAACGAGAGGGGGCCATTCGGCCCATCAAGCTTGTTTGGGGAGAACTTAACTAATAGCTCAGAGTTGTT
>JAOYFF010000046.1:777224-790442 GCA_025773925.1 Cryptomyrus ogoouensis
GGAACCCAGGGTTTTAGCTTCCGCTACACTAGCAGGAAGACTATTCCATACTCTAACTACACGCTGTGTAAAGAAATGCTTTTTCAAATCAGTTTTAAAATGTTCTCGCAAATTTCCACCTATGGCCACAAGTTCTTCAAGTCATTCAATTGATTTCTGAATTTCAGATTCAGTTTCTGTAAAGTCAAAAAAATAGTTATGATACATTCATCACATGCAACCCTTATAAAGGATGGATGGAAAAGTTAGATGAATGTAACCTTCCTTTTTGCTATCATGGTGTCCACTTTCTCAAAACCCCACCTTTTTTCTCAATGTGTTACATTTTTTTTTGATTGCCTCATCACTATAGCCTATTTTTCCAAAACTATACACACTGTCCCCAAAACCTTACACTGAACCAGCAAAACGATAGATCTCCTGAAAAAGTCAACAGATCTTGCATAATACTTCAAGCTCTTTTAAAAAACATGTGTTTTCATATCAATACAGTGACACAAACCATCAATTGAATTTGCACACGAAGCATCAACCACACACTGACAGTCTAAATGAAAAACACTTGTGGCTTTAGCTTTTTCTGTGTGCCGAGCCTAACAGTTTTCAAAAAATTGCTGCCATCACACAAATACACAGGTATCCAAATATATAAAGTATGGATTTATGTTCCCAACATAACACATTATCGATACAAATAAAGGCATTTATTTTATTTTTTTTCCAAAATGTTCTAACACTGCTCAGACAGCAAAAGTACAGTAGAACAAAAATCATTTGTGCTAGAAAATACAGAAAAAAATCTGCTTAAATCTCATTCTTTTTGTCAATGTAGAAAGGCAATCGGCACAATAGTGCTGGAATATCGAGACCAATGTTTACAGTTTTGCTAAAAGTGTGTTAGAAAATTACAGACTAGCTATAAAGCAGTGAGTTGTGTTTACAGTTCTGCAAAAACGGTGTTATAAAATTACGAACTGAGTGCAAAACCCTGACGTACAGTCAGTTTGGGACACTCGGCAAATGCATTGGCTACACGTGTTAGATTCAGAGACAGAATCATTGCTAATGTTTAAGGATTCAGAACAAACCATAATGCCGGCGTTTAATATAGATAAAATGCCAGGACTCACCCAGCAGATTCCTCTCCTGGTCGGTGTAATTCGCCGTCTCTGCAAGGATGGAGGGGATGAAATGGGAACTGCCATTTTTACCTGGAAACCATAACCGGGGATGCATAAGTGAACCAAGGTAACTGAATTCGGGGACCAGGCTCAGCTACCGTGTCCCTTCTCTGCAGTGCAGAGGGTTGATAAGCACCGGAAAATTCCACTCAATCCCAAGAGGGACACACTTGGACAGGGACTGCTGCTCTGTCTTCACTCCCTTTATACCATTTTTATATGACCCAAGCCATCCAGCAGCATGAATACTCAGTTCCCCTCCAAATATCGACTTCGTACAAACTCCTCATGGAGGCTGTGCACAAACTCACAGGTATGAACTTTGTAAATCCATGCATATAGAGTGACCAGATAATCCACGGCAAGGACGACGCTTTGAGCTACTTCAGGTTTTACAAACTACTTCAAACCAAAAGGCTCCTGCACTCGGCTAAATACTTCAGTTCTTCTTGTGCTTTGACTGGTTTGTTTCCTTGATCGAAAGACTCATCCAGCTGTTTCACATTAACATTAGTGACACATGCACGATTATAGGAGACTGACCAATCGGCATGCAGCAGGAACTCTGTACATAAGTGAATCCAGGTCCTTTTGACCGACACAGCAGTTTACAAATCCTGTTCTAGCTCAAAGTGTCATGAACATCCCTACTTGGCAGCTCTACAAAACCAACGCCTGCCATGCTCAGTCTCTGCTACTAGTTGAATTGGCTGTGCCATGTCTTGTCATCTATGAAGACCCACAGCACCAGATTTGCTGGGATCCTCCAAAGTCCTGCTGACTATAGTCCTATCGTGCAATGAGCTTAATGAGGCAGCTGGATGCGTTCTTGTAAATGAGACCAGCAAATTCTGATTTTGCTTTGAGCTTCTACCTCCATTTTAGAAGTTGATAGGATTGCTCTGCCCTACACTATCGTGTCATGGCACAGGCAGGGAAAGAAGCTGACGATCCACTGGTGGCTCACAAGACAGAGTGGCTTATTAGGGAACTGATCACTGGGGAAGGCACAAAATAAAGGACCACGAGGATTCAAAAGCAAATAGGGGAAAACAAGAACCAAGTACAAAAATATCTAAAAATGTCGCAAGGGAAAAAGAGCAACACAGGGAGCAGAACTAGACAATCCAAAGGCACGACATGGCACGACGACTAACTGGGGAAATTAACTAAGGCAAGAGCCTAAATACACAAACCAGACTGAGCTAACGTGGACGCAGGAGAGAAGTATTAACTTAACGACCAATCAAAACAGAGCACAATACAAGCAGTAGGTGAAACTAATGAACAGGGAGCGATCACATAACTAGGGAGGTTAAACTAGATAACACTAAACACTGAAAATTCAAGACTGATACAAAATATCCCGGGTTTGCAGACTGAGCCACAGACCCTGCCACTTTTGGACCAATGCTGCAACTCTACGGGCTCTTAAGGAGTAGACTTACCAAGGACCCCATAAGACACCGACCCCCGCAAAAATGGCTATATCAGAGAGGCATACGTACGTTGTACCTCATTTTGGTTTTCGGAAAATATGACTTTATCTGGTAGCACAATATTACGTTATTATATTACAGTCAATAAGCCAATGACTGTGGACTAATTTTGCAACAAGAGCTCATTAGCTCATCTGCAATTTCATGCATGTTATTACACATCGAATTACTTATGCTGTACTATGTAGATTAGCTTTATCAGGTAAACCGTAGGCAGTACAAATTGTAAAGTATAACACAGTACAAATGTAGAAGTAACCTAATTTGCAATTACAAATATAGACATTTTTACCAAACATATAGAAATTAAATGTCGTTACATACACCGAACTGCAAATTTTCGCTAATAAAATACCTAATTCTAGGGAAATCTAAATTTCTCAAAGTATCTTACATTTGATTTATATCTCCGTATCTCGATTGAACAACCAATGATTCCTCTATACGGCAACACACATATATACTGTGGCATTATTTAACATCCCTACTATAAAGTACTTGTGCCCAGGTGTTTTCTAAATCTAATGAAGCATGCATAACTTATACATTTTACTTTGCATTAAAACTATATTCTAAAAGACGCTAGATTTGCCTCCACACACGGTTTTTTAAAGCAGATATAATTAACAGCAATTGTAATCGCTATTTATTAAAGCGTTTATTTACAAAGCATAAAAATGATCGCGACATTTTTTCTTTTACATGCATTTGTAGGCTGAGAGATGGAACGTTGACGAGCGCGCCATAACCAAAAATCATGCATCAAATCACCAGCCCACTAACTGTGTAATTATTTTCATACCTTCGTATATTCTCCAGAGTCCTGAATGGGAGTTGAGCTCCTCTGAATTTGTGTTGTTCGGTGCGTTCACCTCAATGATGTACCAGTAATCGCTTCCGATCGCCACAGCCAAGAAGCCAAAGCTAAGCAGTCCCGTTACCCCTGCAATAACGACCACTGTGCCGAAGTTCATCTCGCAGCTATTTAGCCTGATACATCATGCGGGGACGGACGATGCTTAAAACTGCGTAGGGAGTTTAAGCGATGATTCTGTAATTACTTTATCGACTGTCACTTGTTGCAGCAGTGGACACAGAATAAAATGATCATCGGACGCCTCTGCTTGTCTTGAAGTGGAGCTGGTAACCAGCTCAGTGTGCAACTCTGCGGTGTGAGTGTGAGACGGCAGTGCTGCCTACTGTCGTCCAATCTGGATGGTCCGACCTTCCAGACCCAAAGTAAATTCCTGTGCCATCTCTCAGGATTGCATTACAGACCCTTCATGGCATGGTGTAGTGGGACAAGGTACCGGGCATGGCTGCCAACTCTCTCGCATCTGGTGTGACACTCACTCGCTTTCTGACTCACGCTCACGCAAGAAATCTTACTGCAAATCTGTATTATTCAATTACAAAACTTAAAATTAGCAACATCAAAAAACGTTGGGATAGTTTATAAAGCCTACAGACTATTCACAAGGTAATAAAACTGTTACATACATGTAAAATTGTAAATGAATGTGTTACGGGCCCCAGGCGCGGTGACCGCAATAACAAAAAGGATTGTGATCTGTGAAATGAATGAAAAGACTGAGACGAAAGGAACACAGGACCATGCGATTCTTTCCCCAGATTATGTCTATTAAATCACTTAAACTCGAGTACATTTCTTTACCATCAATGCATTCTCTGTCCAGCATATTTAACTTACATAAAACACAAATAAAGCGCATCTGCATCAATTAGCTTAATCAGTCGGATGTATAACAACTTCCTGTTGCACTTTCACTCAACTCTGAGTAGAAATCCCACAAGTCACAAATAACATTGCAATATTGCATTGGTTTCCCCGAGACATAGTGCTATCACATATTTTAATTATTTCATAAGCATTAATTAACACTTGAAAATACTCTGTATGTGCTACAAATTAGTTTACTCAAGCTGGGACTTTGCATATAAAAGTGTACAGTAACCTCAACAGGTGTGACATAATACTCAAGAAATAAAGCGATCAATATTGATATTATTAAAACTGTAAACAAAATGATACATAAGAAACTTTCAGCGGTTCCCTTAGCACTCAATTATGAACTTACTCTGTTTAAAGCTTATTGACATGTAAACACATACTAGGAAACTTTAAGTATCAATTGGAGCGGGATATGTTTCTTAAAGGCAAACGATAAAGTTTTTAAATCTAATTTACTGTGCATACAGAATGAATGGCTGCGCGCGAACGAACTCCCGCGATAATAGCGCGAGTCATTGCGAGATTACTCGCGGCTCGGCTTTAACTTATTCAAAGTTGCTCAAAATTTCACTATCTGGTTTTCAACAAATACATTCGTTAAACAAAGTCTAAAACTTTATCCTTTGGTGGTTTAAACACAGTACTGACCTGTGAAATGAATGAAAAGACTGAGACGAAAGGAACACAGGACCACGCCATTCTTTCCCCAGATTATGTCTGACCGGAAACCGGAGGTCCCGTCAGTATACGCACCCGGGAACGAATAACAACCGCATTAAAGGTTCCGGTTCCCCCTACGCTGTCTTATTCATTATTCCCCTCCTTTTCCTTTCATTACAGGATGTCCTGCTAAATGACAAATAATAATTCGCTGCATTCCACAAGATGTTAGTCCTAATTTAAAGGGATAAAACGTTTTACTGTTTATAAGTACATATATCACCAAATGTGGTTGCACCAATTTGGGTGCACCACAAATGCACAGACTTGTCTCGAATTGAAAATCTCACGTCAGCCAGCTGACCAAATCTAGCAACCATGATGAAGCCATAAGCAAATCAAAACGTTAACTTGACCTTTCTCACCCTTAGGAAGCCACTGCCATTAAATCTCGTAGTTTATACCACAGGTCAGCAGCTAGTACTGTAATAGGTCATCAGACCTAGGGGCATAAGAATAAAACTAATACATACATGTAATGTCTGCATAGACTTGTCTCGAATTGAAAATCTCATGCCAGCCAGCTGACTAAAGTTGACAACCTTGGTACCGGTCCCCCGTCAGATGTCAGTGTCCCCCCACTGGGTGTCACCTTTGCATTTTCCAGCCTAACAGGTGGGGTAACTATATCTACCTCGCCTGCAACCCAGCTGTTGGGCTCCTCAGTGTATCTACGCTTTATTTAAAAGATGGCAGACACACTCTCGGGGTTTGGGACGTGGTTTACGTTGGGGCAGGCTTTGTGCCCTTGTCTGAACAGATAGCACCACCTAATGGAGTCAAAAAAAACAGCAAATGATTCATGAACCCTTATTTTGTCCATCACTACTCATACCCAAACCTCTTGGCTCGGGTAATCTCACCTACCAGGCTGTTCTAGTTATGTAACTCACCATTTTGGTCTCATTTTCATTTCATTTATTTTATATCATGTCAGTTTTACAATATACTTTGGAAGGGTCTTGATAGTAATGTAGGAAATTGTAGTCATTTAGACATTAACAGTTTTGGGGACCAGAATCTAATCATGAGTAAATTCTAAAAACGTAAAGCTTTGATAGTGATGGATTTTCAGTAAGAAAGGAATCCATGAATTTTGAAATTTATCAAAACTTTACACACAGTGTGCTTTACAAAACACACTTATTATTGCCCATTAATCCAGAAGAGCATTTGTGAGGTAAGGTCAGGTACTGATGTTGGACATGAAGATCTGGCTCACAGTCTCTGTGCTAGTTCATCCTAAAGGTGTTTGATGGGGTTGAGGTCAGGGCTGTGTGTGGACCAAGTCAAGGTCTTCCACACCAAAGTCACCCAACCATGTTTTTATGGACCTTGGTTTGTGTACTAAGTCACAGTCATGCTGGAACAGAAAAGGGCCTTCCCCAAACTGTTCCCACAAAGTTGGAAGCATAGAATTGTCCAAAATGTCTTTTTATGCAAGACATTTCAGACAATTCAACATCAGTGCCTGACTGCACAAATGCTCTTCTGGATGAACGGACAAAAATTCCCACAGACACAAAATCTTGTGGAAAGCCTCCCCAGAAGAGTGGCAGCTGTAATAGCTGCAAGGGAGGGACCAGCTACATGTTGATGCCTATGGATTTAGAATGTGATGTAATAAAAGTTGGGTGTAATGCAGTCCTAGTAATACTGTCCATATAATGTACATGCACATTTCAGTGCAAATATGACCACTTTTGTGTAGATGGTTGTGTAGATGGCTAAAAAAGTGAATAAAATTTTGCTAAAATCAGAATAATATAATTTCAAGCATATGCAGCATATATTCATATAGTGGTCTAAATTTTGTTAGGTTTGAACTGAAAGGTAGCTACTTTGAACAGAGTATCTAAAGATCTGAAAAAAATTGCTGTAGTGGAATAGAATTTTGCTGCTGTTGCACAATGACAGGTATTCATGAATTTTGGAAGAAGTGTTGATTGAATGCATTTTTAATTAAACCAATGCAAAGGTATATACAGTTTAGTTCACGTAGTCTACTGATATGGTGTATGTGTTAAGTGTTTTCAAAACGTGGACATAAAATTGAGACAACTCTGAAAACAACTGTAAAAAAACTGTTATTTGGGGCAAATAGTCTTTTCTGGCTGCATACTGCCATCTTGTGGAGAACTGAGAGTAGTGCTTTGGGGGGCCTGGACACACGCAGTAAACCTGGAAATTAGCTGGTTTTGCTGTGTTTGAGCAGGGAAATCTGCAAACTGTTAGATTCTGGCCGTACGGGACTGGAATTGGGGAACCCTGTTCTGGGATATAAACAAACTGCATAACTCGTAAAATCGGTATTACATTTTTAAGCTGCTGTAATCAGTAATAGCATAATAATACACGATCGTTTTAGAATTCTTACAAACGATGAGTAATGGCAGGGGTCTTGAATAACCTGAGGGGCACTGGGTAGAAAGAGAATAAAACTGATGCAACGGTTATAATCTGATAATCACCTGCCTGCTGTGAAGCTTGACTAGGGAGATTTTCACTTATTTTGTCGCTGAATATATATCTGGGTTCAGATGCGTTCATTTATAGCGACGATAAAAACGAAATGTCCATAATTTATTCGTTAACCGTATACTAAGTGTCATATCACGCAATAGCTGCAGTAGAAGAGATTTAATTCAATGTGCAATATATGATTGCATCGCCCTCGAGGTTTGCGGCATTGCCTGAAAGGAATTAAGTGCGGATCATTACAAATTGGTGTCAGTGGCTAGCCTAAACTCGTTAACCCAAGTTCATTTTTCAGTTTGAACTTAAGGAGTAATTTAATTAGTATCGTTTTGTCATAAACGTCTGCAGTATTTTAAGTTATAAGGTGTCAATATTTTGAAGGAAAAAGCGTTCATGCTAATGTGCAGCACGAGACTGGGCTGCACCCTGGATGTGATGTCAATCAACAGAACACACACACACACACACACACACACACAATAATGACCACACCCTCACCCTGTGCTCCTTATTTTGCCTGGGATACAATCCATGCTGTCCACTCCCTCGTATTGAATAGCTAAGAGATGGACGGATGAGTAGATGTCGTACCAGTACCAGTCAAAAGTATGGACAACCCTACCCATAGAAATGTTCATTTGTAGTTTTCTCTACATTTTAGAATAACTAGAAAGATATAAAAACTATAAAATAAGCTACCAGAAATTATCCACTGACCAAAAAAGTATTAAACAAATTAATTTGTGGGGGAGGCAGCTCTGTGGGTTGGGACTCAGAAGGTTGCTGGTTCAAATCCCTGAGTCGGCAGAATGATCCCACTATTGTGCCCTTCAGCAAGGCCCTTAATCCCAAATGCTCCAGGCCCTGGTTGACCCACCTGTCTCCTCCACGCCAGTTTCATGAGGTGGCCTCCTGGGACGCTTTTCCAACTGTCCTGAAGGTCCTACATACTCTGAGCACTCATTGGCTGCTTTTCCTTAACTCTGGTCAAACTTTTCCTAGGGCATGTGTTCAGATCAGATAGCCAGGTCACACGACACTATCACTTTCCGTCGTAAGCACCTTGGTGTGTCAGAACTTTTGACTGGTACTGTACTTGCGCAAAAATGTACCTATTTGCCTATGCCATAGCATTTTTGCTCCACAAAACTACGAATTCAAATCCATGTCTAATATAAAACGAGTGAACTGTGATTTCGAGAAGTTATGTGCAGAATTAGAAAGCATCACCATTAGAGGCTTTGTTGAATTTACAAATGTACATTCACAAAGGTCTTTGAATGGTTTGACATTTTCACTGAAAATTGTTTTTCCATCTCATATCTAACATTTCAACATGTCTAACTTGGCAAAAACAGACAATACTTATAATTTTCATAAAATACCAAGGCTTAAGTAAACTAAGTCCTTATTCTGCCTGTCAGAATGGGAATGATGATGACAAATGACACCTGGATCAATCAAATTTTGCTTCGGACCATGAAGAGAGACATATTTCCAGGCAAACGTATGCCAAATGCCTGACTGCATATGCTGCATTACTTTTTAAAGATGGATATTTGTGTGATTAACATTCACGATAACTACAGCTGTTGTCCTTCGGTCTAAACTTAACATTCACACACAATTTGCTGCAGTCTTTACACCGGACCAATGCTGATCGTTAATGGTCTCTTTTGATAAAGAAATCAATATTTCTAATAAAACTGAACATTTGGTAGTACTCATAAAAACCTGTACAACTTTTTTTTTAACTTTCAATTTTATTTAAAAAAAGTACTTAAGTCCACAGTTTTACTTTGTACAGTAAAAAATATTAAATTAAAATCCCAAAGTTCTGAGCACAAAGAGGAGCTGTAGGGAAGGCAGGGAGGCCGGCCGGGGCCTCCTGAGGGGGGCGCAGTGGAGCGTCAGCGTTTTTGGAGTGCATAGGGTCTCAGCCCAGAGGGAGCAGCAAGGGTCTGACGCCGAGGAGGAAGGGTTAGTCTGACATACTCCTGTTCCTCCTCCTGCACCTCCTGGTTCCTCCTCATCCTTCCTCCTTTTTCTTCAGTACAGTCCATGGAAGGCAGAAGCTTCGCCTTCTAGTACACTCCCCTCACTGAAAATCCTCCTGGCAGAATTTAAAGGTCTCCAGATTGACCCCACCCCACCCCATGAACAAATCCCCCACTACCTACCATCATAACCCACCCCAAACACAGGTACAGTAAATGCTTCCTCCGTGCCCCCACCACTTCTGATAAATGTGTCTCAATGCCGGGAGCTAACCCACAGTCAGGGGTGGGGGGGGTGGATGGGGGAGGGGGGGGGGGGGGGCTGGGTGAAAGGGCGCCCCAGCAGAACACTGATGTTTAATGGCTCGGCCCGTCCGACACGGCATGAAAGAACAGGAAACAAAATAAAAACCGAAACCAAAAAAAATTGGCCGCTAACACCGTGAACCAAACCTTAACCTCCAACCAGCATAAAAAAGTCCCCACCCCAAACAGGAAAAGAATGATAATCCATTCAGACAGTTAACAAAAATATACTCTCAATGTAGCAGTCTCAAAGTACACATACCATTAAACCGTCAAAAAAAACTAAAATAAATAAAACAAACCCAAACTTTAAAGGAAGATATGCTGCAATGTTTGGATTGATTAATAATAATAATAATAATAATAATAATAATAATCCCACATCACTCTGCAAAACCGAAAACAACAGAGACTGATTTATGGAGGAAAATTTACAATAAAAAAAGTCCTTGCATTAAACCATTTTGTTCATTAATTCTCCACCACTTTTAAAATCTTAAAAATATTTCTTTGAAAAGGCAAATTCTCCCTGCCCACCCCAAAAAATATTACCTGTGTCTTATTCTCTGCAGGAGACAGACAAAATTATCCCCCATTTTGTACACAATTAGCAAAAAAAAATATATATATTAACAGCAATAACTTACCATTCATTAAATTTTTATTCATTCATTGCCTTATTGTAGAGTCTCCCATAGGAAGTTCAGTTCACTTTTATTGTACTGGAAAAATATTAAATAATGTTAATAATAATAATAACAATAATAATGATAAAAATCCTAACACTGCCCCCGGTTTGTGATGCACTTGCGATGCTACATCATGTCTAAGGTACTGTGATTAACGTCCTGACTGTTGCCGCCCATTAGCTCTGTGGCCCCGGGCCCATGTAGCGCCCCCATGCTGCTAAGCTGAGACAGCATGGCGTTCGGGTCGCTGCCAAACGGCCCTGGGTCCATGGGGCCTTGCTGCTGTTGCTGCTGGGCCAGGGGCTGGGGGACTCCCATGGCTGGGTGGTGCTGGGGCAGGTGGCCCTGATGCGGGGAGCCTGTCTGGGTCTGGGGGGAGATGTGGTGGGGGGAGGGCTGGGGTTGCATGCGGGGCGAGGGGCTGGAGCGCGGCGGCTGCGACTGCGGCCGCGGCGACAGCTGGGGCGAGCGCACCTGGCTGCTCAGCGAGGCGGCAGCCGTTAGAGGCGCCCCCTGCAGGTGCGGGTGGGGCGACTGCGACATGGGGTTCTGCTGGGGGCTCATGGGGCTACCGTGCTGGGCCGGGGAGCCGCCGCCCAAGTGTTGCTGCTGCTGTTGCAGGAGCCGCTGGTGCAGGGCCTGCGGAAGCATGGACACGGGCTGGGAGGACGCGGCCTGGGGGCCGCCCTGAGGGGGCGGGGGCTGCTGCGGCTGTTGGAGGGGGGGGCCTCCGCCCCCACCGTCTCCCCCCTGCAACATTGCGTTCTGCTGCTGCTGCATCTGCAGGTGGTGCTGATGTGACTGGAGCCGCTGCTGGAGCGCAGGGCCCGGGTAGGCCTGCTGCGGCTGGCCGGGCTGCGGCCCCCCAGGCTGAGGCTGGCCGGGCTGCTGGCCCAAGTACGCCTGCTGCTGGGGCGGCTGCGGCTGCTGGAATTGGCCGTGGGCGCCCATCTGCTGCTGCTGCTGCTGCTGCTGCTGCTGCTGCTGTTGTTGTTGCTGGAGCTGCCTCCGCATCAGCAGCTCTCTGAACTGGGGGGTCATATTGGCCATGTTGGCAGCTTGCTGCTGCTGTTGCTGTGGCTGCTGCTGTTGCTGGAGCGGACCCATAGGGGGCATGCCCATACCTTGGCCCATGTGCATACCTGCGGCCGCAGCACCGGCATTCACGTTGACGGCAGAGGGACCCATGGCTCCTGGGCCGGCAGCAATGCCACCGCCCCCTCCCGGTGCCCCGCCCTTATAGCGGGAAGCACGCTGCTTGATGAAGGCAGCCATGAGTTGCGGGTTGGCACGCAGGATCTCCAGCACTTGCTGCTGCTGCAGCGGTGAACTGGGCGAGCGAAGGGCACGCAGTAGCTCCTGCAGGGCAGCCTGAGGGAGGCTGCCGCCACCGGCCAACCCACCGCCTCCGGCCGGGACACCCATCACGGGCCCCTGGCCTGGCTGCTGCTGCTGGGCCGCCATCATGGCTGGGTGACCGGCCTGGCCCATCATGCCAGACCTTGGCTGGATCTGCATGGATGGGTTGCCCCAAGCCTGCTGCTGTGGTTGCTGCTGGGGCGGCTGGAGCTGGGGGGCACCTTGTTGTGGGAGTGGCATCTGCGGCGGGAGCTGGTTCTGAGGGTTACCCTGCGGCAGAGGCTGCTGCATGCCCACCATCATGCCTTGCTGGGGGGTCTGCTGCTGCTGCTGCTCCATGTGGGCCCTGGCAGCCTGCGGGGACAGACCGGGTGCACCAACCATGCCGGCGCCGGGGTGGCCCATGCCTATGGGGGCCTGCGGCTGTGGGGGCTGGTGGTGGGGGTGAGGAGGCATCATGTTGGGTGCCTGTCTCTTCAGGATTTGCGCCTGGGCCATCTTGCGCTGGGTCTCAGCTACTCGTTGGATTTTCATGGCGATCTCGACAGCCGCTGGGGGGGGGCCCGACGAAGGTGGCGGCGGCTGCTGCTGCGCGACCATGGGTGGCTGCCCAGGGTTGGGCTGCAGGGGCTGAGGCTGTTGCTGCTGCTGGGGTGGAGTGGCCGGACCCAGACCCGGCTTTCCCTGGGACTGTGGGGAGGAGAATGGATGGCGGGGCACATAGGGTGGCAGGCTGTTAGCGTGCTGGAGCTGCTGGGCCTGGGGAGGCTGCGGCTGCTGTGGTGGCGGCACCTGGGGCATCATCTGCTGCTGCTGCTGCTGCTGCGGCGAGTTCATCAAGCCGCCAGCGGGCATCTGTTGCAGGTGGTGCGGTTGGGGGCCGCCCCCACCCACCCCAGGCGGGGGCACAGACGGCACACTGGGTTGGGTGGGTGTCTGTGGCGTCGGAGGCTGGGCCCCAACTGACGTGGGGGTGCTAGGCGCAGTGGTGCAGTTGCTGTTCCCCGGGGAAGGCAGACCTCCTGCTCCGCTGCCCCCTGTGGGCTGGCCGGTGCGCTGCATGCTGGCCATGCGCCGGCGCAGCATCTGCGCCTGTTGCAGCCGGTGCTGGATCTGCTGCTGGCGCAGCTTTTGCTTGATGTTGAGGCAAAAGGGCACGGGGCACTTGTTTTCCTGGCAGTGCTTGGCGTGGTAGCAGCAGAGTGCGATCAGCTGCTTGCAGATGGGGCAGCCGCC
>JAOYFF010000046.1:804437-818292 GCA_025773925.1 Cryptomyrus ogoouensis
CCCCCACACCATTATCCCTCCTCCACCAAACTTTACAGCTGGCATAATGCAGTCAGGCAGGTAACGTTCTCCTGGCACCTGCCATTGAAAACGACTCACCCATTGAGAATATGACACACAGTCAGAGCTGAGACTGGAAGACGCTGAAATCCAATAACCCCATGGCACAGTAATGAGCGAGTGAACTCACTGGGCGGCTGTCCGGGAGGCATGGGGGGCTGCCCCATTCCAGGGGGACCCTGGCCCAGGCCGGAAGGCGGCATGCCAGGCTGCGTGGGCAACATGCCCTGCTTCTGCAGCCGGGTTCGCCGCTTCTCTTCCAGCTCCTTCTGGATCTTGTAGATCTTCTCCGCCAGGAGGTGGTAGTACTCAGCCTGTGAGGGGCAGCAGAGAGACGTTGTCACAAGTCGGTGCCGCCGGCGTGAGACGACGGGTGGAGGAGGGGTACGCACCCTGCTGTTGGCCGACTCGTACATGTCGCCCTCCACCTTGCGGGCGTAGGCCACCAGGTTCTCCATTCGCCGGTCCTTCAGTGCAGCTGGGTCGGGCGTGGGGAAGATGGCCTGCACCCTGCTCAGGGGAGAAACGGATGGATGGGTGGATGGATGGGTGGATGGGTGGGTGGATGGATGGATGGGTGGATGGGTGGATGGGTGGATGGATGGGTGGATGGATGGGGTGAATGATGCGACACGGTGGGAATGCTGTCAACATGCAGAGTACGCGTGAGGGGCAGTGGTGCTGGATCAGGACTTTTACCCCTCTATCCCGGCGAAGGAAGCAGCTCCCTCACCTACCATTCCCCACATCAGCTGGACCTTCCCCATTCATACCTGGACTACAAACAATTTTATTTTCTGAACCTGGACTTTGCTGTTTTGAACTTGCTTTGCCGGCCCCTGGAGCATTTTATGTGTCTGATATTTAGAGAATCTTACATGAATATACAGTGTATATTATGTACTAACGTCCTCAAAATGAAGAAAACATGTTCCAAGTATTATTAATGATCATTAAGGATAAAAAAAAAAAAATCTATTTAGCTAATAACATTTAAAAACAGTAATGGAAAGTATATGATGTTTGTTTTTATTTGTTAGCTTCAGAAGCAATATTAACAGTTTTCATTGAGTTATAGTTTATTTTCGTATTTTTTTTAGCTATTAGGTATTTGTTTTCTTAGTCCTAGCTAACGACAACAACTGGTGGGAGGGTGGCTGAGGGTTACAGCTCCACTGCACGTCTGTTGATCTACTGCTGCCCCTGTAAAAATGCTACTTCCTGAAGAGACAAGTTCACTGCGAGCACCGTTTTTAAGGTCACGACCGCCGGCGTCGCCACGGCGACGGGGCAAGAGCGAGGGACTTACAGTTTGTGCACCAGGTGGTTGCGCAGGTCCTGCGTGATGTCCTCATGCCAGTTCTTCCTCATGCCCGACGCCGACGGGGGAGCCGCAGTGGGCATGGAGCCCAAGACACCCACCCCGGCAGTGTCGTTCATTAGACTGGGAGGGGGGACCGTAGTAAAGGGACGGGGGAATAATTGGCATGAATAATTATAGTTAACATCAGGGGATTAACATCAAATTGGGGAGGGGGCACGCGCCTGGACGGAGGGAGACTTTCCGTGACGCACCTCTGCGCGTTCAAGCCACCGTGCAGCATGGAGTCCTGCAGCAGGCTGGACTGCTGGTTGGCCGACTGGACCCCGACGCCTCCATTGACACCCATGGGGCTCCCTCCTGCTGGGTGGGGGGGGGGAGAGAGAGAAGAAATTAAATAAAAATCCAGCCCACCCTTCTGAGCTTGGCATTACAGCCCCTCCCATCTCCAGGGCTCCCTGCCGGCAACCCCTTACTCACCCATACCCCCCAGGGGCCGCATCCCCGGCTGCCCCTGCAGGCCCTGAGCGGGCAGCTGCGTCTGGGGAGCCTGAGCGGGCATCTGGGCACCCTGGTAGGTGAGGCCCAAGGCGGCGTACGCCCTCTCTATGGAGCTGGGGTCGATCTGGCTGGGCGGGTTCAGGCTGGGTGCGCTGGGCTGGCCTCCTGGCACGGCCCCCAGGGCGCTGCTCAAGCCCACTGCAGCGGAGCCCAGCAGTGCTGCGCGGATCAGAGGCAGGCTGTCAATTTAGGCCACGCCCACCCCGAGGAGAGGCATTTAATGGCCCGGCTGTAATTACCGCGCAGCTTTAGCCGCGGCACCTCCCACGTGGCCCTCCCATTTCAGGTGGCCTCATGCGTAGCATGGGCCGCGTCACCCAAGACCCAAAAAAGGGTGTGATGTCAAAAACCGCTGAAGTATTTATTTGTTTTCATCTATATTTCAGCGTCGGACAGCAAAGCGCACAGGCCCCTCCCTCTCTCCCTCTCCTTCTCCCTCTCCCGCAGGCGGGGGGGGGGCAGACTCACTCTGCTGGTTCCTCTTGTCCCCGGCATTCTTTAGTGGCAGGCAAACGGGGCAGTCGTGCCGCGTGCAGTTCTTCCAGTGCGAGATGATCTGTCTTGACGAGGCGCAGTGCGCCACTGTGGGCCGGACAGAGAGACCGGTTAACGGCGACTGAGACAGGCCTCGCCGGGAATATCGTAAATAAGAGGGCAAATTTAATCGTGCGTGTTAAACTTCACGCAATGGAGTCATTTACTCATTTATCTAACCAGCAGAAGTGACCGACAGCAGAAGGACAGGTTACAATTTTATGTGGTCCTTGGGATTCGAACCCACAACCTGTGCAATGTTAGCACAATGCTCTACTTGTTGAGCTACAAGAGCTTGTGGCATGAAAGCTGCACGTAACAAAGATCAAAGCTGAGGACCAGAGCTAGACGTAGAGGGCTCACTCTCCCCCCGCACTCACCCTGGCAGGACTTGCCGGCCTGGCAGTGGGTCATGTGGTTCAGCACGTTCTTCATGGTGCGGCAATGAGGCAGGGAGCATGGCCGCACCTCCCCATTGGCCTGCTCGCGCCGCTGGCACTTGTGGGCGTGCAGCAGGAGAACCAGCTGCTGCTGGATCAGCTTGCGCTTCTCCGGGTCGGCCGTGGGGGGCGGCGGGGCCCCCGCAGGGCCAGGGGGCGTCACCACAGTGCCGAGGCCACCCGGTGCGCCGGACATCATGCCGGCCGCCCCTCCGGCCGCTGCCGCCGTTCCCGCTACGGGTCCTGCCACCCCTGCTGGTGGCTGCTGGGAGGCCTGGACAGACAAGATATTAAAAGGGGGGGGTGTGTTACTTTTTTTGTTGAGGGGCCAAACATGGCCGAGGAGGCTCCTCTCACGGGCCGACGGACACTCACCATGCCAGACATGCCCTGCATCGGCGGAGTCTTCTTATCCAGGTTAAACTGGCCCAGGTTGCTGGGCAAACCGGTCTTGTTCTGGAGCTGCGGGCCCAGTCCGGTGCCACCTAGACCTTGGCCCGCTGGCTGACCGTAAGGGCTGCCATAGGGGCCTGGATTACCCATCATGCCCATCTGGGGGGGAAAAAAAAGGGCCAGACGTCTTTCAAACACACTCTGCACAAAATCGCTGTGTTTTAAACTACCTGTAGGGTAGGGGGAGGGTACCTTGTTCACTGCTCCTGGCTGCTGCCCCCTCAGTCCAGCCTGCCCTGCCGCTCCCAGCTGCTGTAAAGAGTCGGGCATCATGTTGTTCCCCAGACTTATGTTTGGGTAGCCCATCCTGGGGGATCCATTCATGACCTGTCCTCCCATCATGCCTTGCTGCTGTCCGTTCCCCTTTGGGGCTCCCGCCGTGCCTCTGATCATGCCGGCCCCGCCCATCCCAGCTGGGTGCATCATGGATGCATGCTGAGGGGAGGGCTGCTGAGGTGGGCCACCCATGCCGGCCGGTCCCGGGGAAGCGTTCATGCCACTAAGGAGTCCCATCGCACCACCTCCCGGGCTCGCCCCCGCCACCTGCTGGCCAGAGGAAGGTGCGGGCGGCCCGCTGGAGCGCAGGAGCTCCGACAGCTGCTTGTGCTTGGCTGCTGCGTCCTGTGCCCCGTGGGGACCCCCGCCCACACCAGTGTGCAGCTGGCCCAGATCCCCGCCATTGGGCAAGCCCAGCTCAGAGCTGATGAGCTCGTCTGGGAGGTCATGCTCCAGGTCAAACAGAGAGCTGAAATCTGTCGGGAGAGAAACAGGGGAAACAAGTGTCAGCGAGATGAGAGCTGACGGCGGACGCTGCCATCGCGGCCGGTCACATCGGCCGTCCAGCTTCTGGCGTTTGGATGCGACGGCTCTGACTAGCTACGAAATCAACTCCTGCTGGGTGGGAATAGAATTACGTATTTTAAAAAAACGGGACATGGAGGACGTCCGCCCAAACTAACGACTTCGCATGAGGCGGCACAACAGCAGCTCGAGGTCAGACGAGCAGCATCGCGAACAAAAGCTGGGGAAAAAACGACAACAAACAAAAACTGCAGAAAGACAAAAACCCCCACACATATACCCAAAGCCCCTGGCCCTCAGTGCCCTACCCCCGAGTCCCATAACCCAGGGCATGCCAGCACTTCCTCTCTAACCACAGCGCTCATGCCAGCGCACCCAACAGATACCATACTGCTGGGTTTAAAGCCACAAGAAGGCAGACAGTAGTGCAGGCATGTGACCAAACGCATCCTTCACCAAATTACACACTCACAAGCATGCTTCCACATACACTAAACGCTAACAAGATGTGCCACAGGGCCACCACCTGCCTGGGTGTGCAGTGAGCACACCAGGACGCCTCCCTGTCACCCTGACCGCGCCGCTGTGTTAAGGTGGCCCGGCCAGGATGTAGCGAGAAGCGTTAGCCGGCACGCTTTGCCGGGGAACCAAACCTTGACAGAAAACGCACGACTTACGCTGGTGACATTGCGGCCACACATCAAATCCATGGCTGGCACAAAACTGCTTAGGCAACAACCAAACTAATCACAACCAAAATAAATTAATAGATTAAACAATTAATATAGTCTTTAGTGTGATGCATACTCATTTCAGCTTAGCAGAACTACATCCACATACCAGGCTACAATACAGGCAAATACTCATGAGGAAAAAATTATTAAGCATTTACTCACACCTGTGCACAGCAGGCCGACTCAAAACATCGTACGCTATGGTCACGTGCCTGAAAATCGTTTCTACACAAGAATGGTAACAGGCACAAACGATTGAGACACCCACCCAATCCAAGAGTCAAAGTCTCACCGTCATTATGGCCTTAATGTCTGAACATCACCAGAATTATTGCTGCAGCTGTCTGCAAGACTGAGGTCGTCTACATTCACAACTGTTAAAGAACCCATCCTGATTTGATCAACAGCTCAATAAATCAATTTAGGCCATAGGCACAAAGTTTCTAATCTTTCTAGACGTTAAATTAACGTTATTAGTGGCACCACGGAGTTTAGCAACACAAAGTTTTGCTGTGTAAACAGGGATATTGAAATTAATTGATTTGACAGGTGCAGCAGGCCACAGGAACATCTATATTATTGACGCTAGTAAAATTCTCGTTTTAGGCTGTCGTCTGTGCACAGCTAATAAAAAATAACTATAGTGGCATCACCGAAGTTCCCTTCACGGCCACAGCACTTTGTCAGCAATGGTGTACGCAAGGATCCATCTTCTAGATTACAGACCGAGACCCGGTATTAACGTTTTGCATGTCAGATGTAATAAGCGAATGTGAAAGGCACTTCTGCCATGAATCTGCACGCCATCGAGACACAAGCAAAAACGACACGGCTGTAATCTCTCATCATTCCTGTATTAGTAACGTATCGTACACTAGCCATTAAACAAAAGTACTATTACGACAGACAAACAACCTATTGTCCAGCAATCAGCGAGCCTTAGACGGGCAGACAAAATGGCAAACTGATGAGTTTCCCCGACTCTACAAGAAGTTTCTTGTCTTCACGGAGTCCATCAACCAATTCTTTTTAAATGCCTAAATTCATCAGGTACGTATCTCGTCGCCCGGCAGACTGGATTTGACCTGCGTGTGTCTCTTTCCCAGAAGATGCGCGGAGCTGCCGACTGCGGACGAACAAAAGGGTCCCAGTACAATGGAAATATCCGGGACTCCATGCGGGCCAAATGGCCACGGATCGGAACCGACAGGCCTCGGAAACCGGGATATACGGTACCGGGAAGGCTCCAAAGGAGCAAAGCCGGGAGAAAGACACCGTATGTATGTGGACAGCCAAACAGAGGGGGGCGGCATCGCATTCCTCCTAAACACCTATTGCATTTACAGGGGATCGGGAAATAAAAATCCCTCACACCCGGCTATTGACTTTCACAGACCAGGTCCACCCAGCTGACCGGTACTGAGACACAAAAATCGAAGTTTGCGCGTTTGCACCGATTTAAATGACCTGCTCCCTCACTCACTTTCCTTTGGATGCTCCATAACACGTCCATCTACCAACTTTCCCCGTGATTTGTCATGTTTCCAAAGTGGACGAGTTCCGGCATCCAGAGCCCGAAACGCTCCCCAGACACCGAGCTAACCGGCTAACGCAGCCACTGCCGGGGCTGCAAACATACATTCGTCTTGCTCGACTCAAGCGACGCTTTACGACTTAAAATGCATCGTGTTAAATTAGATTATATGAAATCGGAGAGATTTAACATATCTTCAGCAGAAATACAAACAGTAGCTAGCTGACTTCGCTGAATTCCCCACGACTGCACTAGAGAGGAAGGTAATTACCCTGCTAGCACATCACATCTGTCTAATAAGTCAAACGCAACACTGCTAAAACTTAAAATAAAAATGTACGGCGACGATGAAGCATGTCAATAAATTAATTATTGATATTTACCATTTCCATCACTGGCAGAAAGTGCCGGCGAAGAGAGTTTAGGCCTCTTGGCTGAAGGCGGGCCGGAGTCCAGACCATTATCGGCCATATTTTTTTTCTCCACGAATCAAAAATATAAGCTCGTTATCCAGAAATAAAACGCGTTATTCTCCTTTCCGTCGTCCAGTGTCCGTTCTTTTCGAACGTCCGCGACTTTCCCCCCCTCCTTTTTCGGGCCGATGCGGAGGGGGCCGTCTTGTGTATATGTATTTTAAATACACTCCTCTTTCCAGGGCTCCCCTCTATTTCAGCCTCGGCGTATCAGCCTCCCCCCTCTGCTGTCGATTTTTTTTTCTTTCTTGTTCCTTTATAGATTTCGGCAAGTCGAGGAGGAGGGAAGGTGGAGTCGGTGAGTGGAGAGAGATGAGCCGGCGGGCCCTGCACTAACTCATGTAGCCTCTTCGGCGACGGCGAAGCTGTCCCGGGACCTGTCCTCCGCGGCCGCGTCCGCTTTCTCCGCCATCGTCGGCGGCCACACCGAGCTTTCAATCCGAACGAGCCGTGCCGCGGAGTCGTGGCAGCAGGCGGTGAGACGAGAGCGAAGGACCGCGACCCGACCGAACCCCGGCTGCTACTTAGAGGGCTTCGCCTCATACAACAATACGAATGAGTCCCAGGGCGGACAAACCGTGGATTTCGACCGGGATGCCATTGCAGTCAATACATCCTGATCCCAGCAGAAGCATGATTTTTTTATTTTTTTTGAAAAAAAAAAAGAGAAAATATGTCCGCACAAGGGGAGGAACAACCACCAAAATAATGCAGTAGCTGGTTCCCTTTCACTAACTGCCTATTTCATGTCTTATTATCGCATTTATTCTTAAAACAGGAGTTCAGAAACCCAGTTTCTGTCCGACGCTTCCTTTCCGTTCATCAGTCGGCTACCTTACGCAGGAAAGCGGCCGACTTTTCAGTTCAGTTCCCCAAAACTGCTGTCTGAAGGCACGGCAGCGAGCTTAAATGCAGAAAAAGTACTTCGATGTCAAATTTATTCATTGAAAAATAAAAGCACGGGACAGGCGTAACATTTTGAACCTTAAATTTGCCAACCACATCAACTAGGCGATACCTTGCGAGGATGGTTCTTAAACATTCAGCATCCACCGTTCGATAAAAGTACATATATCCCTAATTTGAAAAACTGTCGATTTCAATACTGTAGAAACTGTAATATCACCACACCGTAAGTGGGTGAAATAAAATTCTAATGCGTGTTCATAATACAATAGTGATGCTAGCTGCGATGCTAACAGCTAACATACCCAGAAAACAGTTAAACAAATTATTCCCTCGCGCATCTGACATATAAAATGACTTCGGAGATTCCGGATATACTGGATATTACTTCGATCGACAATACTGTTCGTGCATCTATGCGAACATTGAACAAATTTGGATCTTGCGCCCTCTCTGAATAAATAACTGTATGCAAAGACAGGTTTTCAAAAATATTTGCGAAAAAAATGTCAAACCCGTGCAAAGCGAAGCTGCCTTTACTGAACGGTCCCGCTTGCGATGCGTAGTCTAGCAGATCGATTCTTGCTATAAATTAATTTCTCCAAATTATTTCGATAACTGGTTAATCGGCATTAAAATTGATCCAATTAGCCCGTTTTATTTTGCAGCGAGGGTCTCCTATTGCGAGGGCTTGCTGTATGTTCAAAAGAGTAGCTTCTTTCTCATCATACCGACAAACTACGGTCTTGTACTAATATTTATCCATTGGTGCTTCGCGCATGTGGACTGATTGGCAAATTTGGCAAGAAATAATCTTACACTGCGTATAACGACCGGAGCTGGTAAAGGCTAGCAAAGAAAACCTCAAACCAAGAACAAGAGAATATGTCTATGAGCGAAAATCGGATAAAGCGAGGGGTGTCGCTACAATATTATGGGTTATTTTAGAAGTGGGAAGCTTCGGATCCAAAAAATATACACCTCCCGAAATAGCTGGCTCCTCAAAATCCTTTCATTAAGTCTTTGTGATGGTGTGTCCCCCCCTTCGCGTTTATCCTTTTTATTTTCTTTCTTCAGTTTAATTCCTTTTCTCTTCCCTCTTTTCTGGTCTTTAATGTCTCACTTTCTCGTTTTTTTGTCTTTCATGGCGTTTTCCTCCCGTGACGATTGGTCAATTAGCGATTATTTTTACGATTAGGTGGTTTAATTTCTCCTTCTCTTCCTCGCAGGTTTTTCCTTCGTTTAATATATCGTCTTCTTCCGCCTCTCCTCTCCGCTCCGTAAAAAACCCTTCCTTGGATATTCAACGGAGAATTTGCCTTTTATTTCCCGCTTCCTCCTCCGTTCGGATGTGTCTCTTGAATTTTTTTTTATTGTTCCGAGACTGCACCGCCACTCTTGCGTGTCCGGCGGCTTTCGGAATCGCTATAGTCGGCGTAGAAGTCGTTCTCTCTCTCGGTCTCTCCTGCCTCTCTCCGTCTCTCCGCACAAACAAAATGGCGGCTTGTTGTTTCTACTCCTCAGATACGGGGGGGAGGGTTGGAGGTACAGCAGCATTGGAAGGGGGGGTAGTCGGCGCTCGGAAATTCCCGGAAAGGACTTTCGTAGCCTTTCGGAGCTGCAGTAGCTACATGTTTGTCGACGGGGGGCAGTGGTGTCGTGCCACTGTTTAGACA
This sequence comes from Cryptomyrus ogoouensis, assembly GCA_025773925.1. Lineage (NCBI taxonomy): Eukaryota > Metazoa > Chordata > Actinopteri > Osteoglossiformes > Mormyridae > Cryptomyrus > Cryptomyrus ogoouensis. The sequence goes on from JAOYFF010000046.1 coordinate 813,931, forward strand.
CTGTCGACCGCGGTTGAGCAGCCGACGAAAAGGTTACATTGAGAAATTCTCATATATTTCCTGGTTGTTGACAACATGCCAACATATTATCTTGGTTTAAATAGTTTAGAGCAGTCAAATTGGACCAATATACAGACTTTTGGTGTTAATTCTGGCCATTAATCTGTACTGTATGTTGCTATTTAGGATTGGCGTATCTGTGATATCGATATTGCCATTTGTTCCCAATCTTGCATCAGAAAGAAAACGCCAAATCCGAAGCATATTGGTCTTTTAAATAGAAATATTGTGTCCCAGTACAGTGCAGCTCCTACATTGTGACTGCTGGTGGAATAAAACAAAAAGTTTTAAATTTTTAATCTTCAACAGAACAATATATTTTGTGCATTGAACAAAAGGTTATTCCCAGTGATAGCCACACTCTCACGGGCTGTCGGCTGACAGTGTCTGGCCCGACTCTGTTTGCCATATGTTTTTGCTCCTTTGCCACTTAACTCCTCAGGACAGTTATAAATTGTGCTTTACTAATTTAACCGTTCTCCTGTGTGCACGCATGCCCTTTTAGGTGACTCAGGAGATGGCCCCCTACCATCCTTCTGAATCAGGACATAATTTTCCATGCATAGTGTGTGGTATCTCTAGATACCCCTCATCATTTTCAGAAATGTACAAACCTTTGAAGAAGAGGTTAAGTGGGTAAGTTAGCTAAAATGTAAATTCTGCTTTGAGTTTTGGTATATGTTAGTTTTCATGGTATTATCTAACTTTCATAACTGGTTGTCTAGTAGAAGAATGCCATGAATGTGGAGTCTACCATATGCAAAACATTAAACATTCATGGTGTCTGTGGCAGGACTGCACAGAGGAAGCCACTGTGCTCCAAAAGAAACACTGCTGCACGCCTGAAGTTTGCCAAAGACCATGACACACTCCACAATGCTACTGGGAGAACGTAATGTGGACAGATGAAACTAAGGTCGAATTGTTCAAGGAAAGAACGTGCAGCATTTTCTATTGCGTCCAAAGGGCATGGCATACCAATATGAAAACATCATCACCATGGTGAACTATGGCGGAGGGAGCATCATGATTTCGGGCTGCTTTGCTGCCTCAGGGCCTGGACAGCATGCCATCATCAAGGGGAAAATTAATGCTAAAGATTATCAAGGTATCCTACAGGATAATGTCAGGGTGGCTGTCCCCTAGACGGGGCTCAGTAGGAGTTGGGTGATGCAGTAGGACAATGACCCTAAACATTGAAATAGATCTACTACAGAATGGCTTCAGAATAGAAAATCTGCAATTTGGAGTGTCCCAGAACAGACCGTAACTTAAGAGAGACGCTATTCACACTAGACATCTTAAGAATAAGGCTGATCTGAAGCAGTTGTGTAAAGAAGCATTGTTCAAAAGTCCTCCTGAATGTTGCACAGGTCTGATGTGCGACTATTAGAAGCAGTTCAGCCAGTTATTAAATCCACAGGTTCACTTACTTTTTCTGACCTATGCTGTGACTGTTTGAATGATGTTTGAATATGTACAAGAACAAAATAATGTGTATCGTTAGTTAAACACTAATTAGTTTCTTCATTATTGGAACTCATATGAAGATCAGATCACATTATTTGACCAATTAATGCAGAAAACTAGGGTAACATAATTCTTCTTGCAACTCTATGTGAGGAAGCATAAGCCACACACAACCACAGGCTATGGGAAGTTTAGATACCAGTTCACCCTGCTGCATGTCTTTGAATTATGGAAGGAAATCCGTAGTACAGTATTTCCCAATCCGGTCCTTGAGGACCCACCGTCTGTCCATGTTTTCTCTCCCTCCCAACTCAAGGTAGATGTGAACATTTTTGCTCCTTATCTTGAGTTGGGTGGGAGCAAAAACATGAACTGTCAGTAGTCACTGTCTTTCGTAGTGTCATTTCACAACCATAATGAAATGATCCTTTATTTGCCATTTGCACAAGTACACGTAGTACGTCTTTTTTCATATCTCATCTTACTGTCCTGTCTACTTTGAGACATACACATACACACACTGCTGAGCCAAAACATTATGACCACCTCCATGCAAAGCAAATAATTTTGATTATCTCAAAAAAATGGTGTATGTTAAGGTTTGGGATGTATTACACGATAAGCTAACTTTCGGTGTTCGTAATCGACATGTTGAATGCAGAAGAAATGGGCAGGGATAAAGATCCGAGTGATTCCGACAAGGGCCAAATCATTATGGCAGACAGCTGGGTGAGAGCTTCCCCAGAACAGCACGGCTTGTGGGGTGCTCACAATCAGCTATGGAGAGTACCTACTGAGAGTGATCTGAGGAGGGAGACACCATGAACTGCTGACAGGGTGTTGGGCGGCCAAGATTCATTGATGTGGGATCTGAATGACGGCTATCTTGTGTGGTACAAGCCAACTGATGAGCTACTGTGGCACAAATAGCATATTATTTTGATGATCATCATGGGAGTAATGTCTCATGACACACAGGGCATGGAGCCCTGCTCCATTCAACATGTCAACTATGAGCACTGAATTTTAGCTTACTGTCTAATAGTGTTTCTCAAACCAGTCCTCTCAGGGAATTGGGAGAGAGCAAAAACACGGCCTGTCTGGGGGGTCCCTGAGGATTGGTTTGAAGAACACTAGTCTAATATATCCCAGACCATGACGTGCACCTTTTTTACTGGATCGTAAACATTATTTGCTTCACATGGTGGTGGTCATTCATGACGTTTTGTCTACAGGTGAGAGCAAACCTTGAGGTCCGAGTGCAGGATCAGGCTATTTATCTGGTGCATTTCAAAGAGGGTGAAGGTGGTAGGTCAAGGGCCCGGTGGAGACGTCACTGTTCCGCTGAGGCTGGGGCTCAAACCTGCAACCTTCCATTTAGAGGCACAGAGGCTTAACCCACTAAGCCAAAAACTTCCCCCATCAGTGTAAAGACGGGTTTGTCTGTCCGTCGAGATTCACTAAGATAGGTATTGTCACATGCAGAGGTATGTAAACCACATCACTAGGAGTCTTACAGTAAGAGTGTACGTAGCACATAAGCTCATGATGACCATTCCAGGATGCAGGGGCATTGAGGGAAACAGCTCAGATGTCATGTACATCCACACCCAGATGGTGACAGTATCTGCGCGGCCAGAAAAAGTGACATAAAAAGCCGAAATCCTAAGAAAACTAAACCAGCTTCTTTCTTAGTTGTACTGACTTGACACTGTGCCCAGACCAACCCACATGTTTCAAAGCCTCAATTTCCCATCAGGCCTTTAAAATACAGATTTCAATCATCTCAAACTTTATTAACAAATAAGTAACCAATAACAAAGGGACAGACTGCAGCACCACCGAGGAGGACATAGCATCACTGTATACAAGGCCCAGTTTTGGGCCCAACAGCATTAGTGTGGTGTTCAGAGCAAAGGAGCATGATGACACTCATTCCATCTGGATTTCCAGGGTGGCTTCACACCTCATCCTGCACAGGAGGGAACCTGGGTCAACAGGAAAAGGAAGCAGGCACATATAAAATCATGGTTTTCATGGTGTGGAGATAAGATTCATTATGATCTTCCTCAAACAACTTCTATACATATAATGCAAGAAACAGAAAAGCCACAGATGAGTCAAATACCCCAAAAGAAACTTGTCTCATTCAAGTGACTTTGGGGGAGTGTTTGTAAGGGCACATGACATATATGCCATTACAGGCATTCTGTCAACACACATGAGCAGATCCTTTTTAGCGTTTCCAAACACACTTATCTCTCGCAAGCCAAGACACTAAATCCATCAGTGCGTGTGTGGAAAGATTCATCAAGAGTTCAGTCACCCATTTCAAAACACACCAACAAGCGCATATTCTAGCGTTACTCCGGAGACTGCACCTTAGCCTCAAACTCCACCGATATCAAGAATAAACATGAATATTAACTGGGGTAGAAACACATAGTATATACTCACATACACAATTCAAGGCAAGCACAACATCTATTCATGAGATGCTTTTGCTCATAACAATAACTGAGGATCTGAGAACCAGGTCAACCAGACACTTTGGAGCAACTGGGCTCAAGGGCCCACCAGTGATATGATCACTTTGTCAGTCATGGGATGTGAACCCATGCCATTCCGACATGCTTAACACTACAACAAGCTCCAAGCTTGGCCCTTGGTGTCCCTAAACTGAAATATATCAACTATTATTAATGTAAATAATTAATCTGTTATAGTTCCGGTGTCTGAATGTTCAGGGTCATGGGTGTGTGTGTGTGTGTGTGTGTGTGTGTGGGGTGGGGGGGGGGGGAGAGACAGGATTCCAATCCATCACATACGACA
>JAOYFF010000046.1:818392-855638 GCA_025773925.1 Cryptomyrus ogoouensis
CCCAGGATGGGGCACCAACCCATCACAGGGCACAAGGCAGGGAATAACCCAGGATGGGGCACCAACCCATCACAGGGAACAAGGCAGGGAATAACCCAGGATGGGGCACCAACCCATCGCAGGGCACAAGGCGGGGAATAACCCAGGATGGGGCGCCAACCCATCACAGAGCACACAAACCATACACACCTACATGCAATCTGGCAACTCTGATTCATGTTTTTGGGCTGTGGGGGGGCAACCTGGAGGAACCCCCACGATAGAGAATGTGCAAACTCCACACACAGAGCCAAGGCAGAGACTTCAACCACCATGGCTATTGTGCTGCCATATTCAGAAATAACTTTTGTTAATCGGCATGTGTGAAGTTAGAGCCCAGCTTTGTCATGCAACCAAAATAAATAATTAAGTCAATCAATGATCAAAAAATGACAGCTTAGTATTGACCTTTTATGTTTTATCTTTACCTTGACAATCTGCTCGTTGCTGATGTGATGCCGGGTAGTAGCTCAGTTTCCCCGGTAACCACAGTAGGCCAGTGGGCACGACACTCTTAGTTAAGCTGGGGGAAAAGTAACACATACTAACCTCAAATAGAGGTTCAATAATCAGAATCAGAATTCAAGTCACAATGAACCTTCCATGACTAGTGGGCGGAGCACAGATCATTAGCTGACGCGTGATGCGCAAACAGGAGTCTTGGATGTACAATGGATGATAGACATCATGGACAGAAAGAGTCATAGGGTTCATTCAACTTCTGAAACAGAAAAAGGGGATTATGATTAGCTACCAGGCCTTTCAGCGGGGCCCCAAGTTCACCCTAAGATGTCGTGCTGTAAGATCGGTGTATCAGAACACCAATATTAAGCAAAATATTGCATTCATTATGCAAAATAACATAAAGGTCGACTTTTCCTAAGTTATATTTAAGCAATGAAAAGATCTTGTGTTTTAAAATACCAAAAGGATTTTCAAGAACATTCTAAATATACCACAAACTAAAATGCAGCCTAATATTACATTACCATGTAGCTCTAAGAAAGGACAAAACACAAAAATATCTCTAACAATATAGCTGGTGCTGGCATCCTAGCATACACTGCTCTCCAGTCCTCTGATCCACAAGGACCTGCTGTTCCCTGTTATGCCTATGTGGTAATACTCCCCACCTCCATTTCTAGGTTTTTCCATGGTCCTTGGGCAGTGAGTGTAGTGTCTGAAGTACTGCATCAGGGGCCTCCCCTCTAGCAGGGGGCGCCTGTGAATTTTGAGAAGATGTGGGTAGCATGGATCAGGCTGTGCACTACCTGAGACATGTTGGGAATGTTGGGCATGGCAATCACCTGACATTTTAGTTATGACAGTGGTGGGAAATGTGCGTGTGAAGTTCCAGGAGTCCCAAGCAAACTGACAGCAGCTTCCTCACATCCGTAAATGATACGCAACGTCCCGGAAATCTGTCGTTCAGCAGTGATAAAAGCCCATCCCAGTCAATATATATACGGTATGATCACAATATGAGCCAAAAATTAGCCAGCACCCCTGCCCTCCTGGATACCCCTCATCTGCCTGAGTGAAATCAGTGTCCCTAAGGTGGGATATCTGAAGTCAAGTCTCCACAAGGTACAAAGATGACCACCTGGTGCCCATCGGACCAGAGGACAACACATTATCCAGAAGAGTCCTCAGATCTGGGTTTGACCAGCTGACCTACAGGTTATCCCAAAAACCTGCATACACACCGGCCCTCTGCGGATAAGATTGGCCACCCCTGTAGGTCCACCTGTAGGTCTCCGGGTTGTGGTTCAAGGGCTAGGGGATGACGCTAGACATGTGACAAGTGCGAAGCAAAAGGAAGATGATAATATGGCTGGTGGAACCTGCAGCCCCATTACCCTGGGCATGAGCTGTCAAAAGGGACACCACTTCACAACCTCAAATCTGATCATCTAAATTGTGGGGTCAGGTACACAGTGACCTCAGAGATATAAGAGCAAACAAGCACATACATTAATATTAGCGTTTCTGTTACCAGGACACAGGGATGCATTACATGTTCCATTAGAATTGTTTGGCTTAGTTAGTCTAGATGAAATGTGTAATATTAAGGGAAATATTCACTCTGAAAACTACACATACCTAGAACCTACCAACTCTGCTTAAATTAAGGCATAGCTGGGGTGAAAAGATGGTGATGGTGAATGTGTATTTGTTTTTTAAATCATAACTAATATCACCGCCACACCAGCTGCAGAGGGATTCTGAGAAACAGAGGCTGAGGTCGTCAGAACCCCTTGATTTGTGCCAACTTCAACTGTTGCACAAACACATGTGCATTTTTAATGGAATTTTAATTTATCAGTAAGAAAAGTCAAATGTCCGTAAGTCATTCCACATTTTATATGACTGCTTGTCTAGCCCCAGTATCAATCTTAAGTAAACACTGGTATTTACCGTCAAAAACTCTTTAATGTAAGAAGCAGCAATTGTCCACATGTAGGGACAGAGATGGGTTTTTTACATTTTTGCCTGTACCTCTCAGCTCTTTTAGGAATCACATTCAAATTTTGAAAGAAACTACCTACATGTGTCTTCTATTAAACAGCACAGGTTTAATCTCTGTATCTCAAACAGACAATGAATGGTTTAGCCTCAAACACATGAAGTGCAATTGGGCCCATAGTCAGTCATAGTTGTAACATTATAAATGATGTCCAAAAAAAAAAATTATTCAACAAAATTTGTGGGCATGTATGCATATATGTATAATGTATGTCAATCACAACTAAAATCATAGATCAAAGTAAAACCAAACAAAATGTGTAACTGTGCACCAGTTTTAATAACTGAATAATAGTGTGCATGTCTGCATGTGTGTGTGTGCGCAGTGTTAGTCACCATCAGAATCACAGTGGTGACAGATGTATTGAACTTCTCCTGGTGTACCAGCTTAATGGGCCCACCTTGGACAGTCCATGCCAGGGGTGGGGGACCTGATCAGCCAATAAAACAGTGATTCCCAGCTCCAGTCCTGGGGATCCATTGTTATAGGCAGATTGAGAGGTCATCCCAAAACCCCACACCAGCTCTCCATGGATCAGGTCCCCCGCCCCTGGTCTGTGCATTTCACCCAATTTTCCTTTGATTTTGAAATGTTCCACACACACAATGCAGAAGTTTCCTGGGCTTGAGAAGTGCCTGTGAACAAGTTTACCTTGCAGCTAAGAGCAATAATATTACCACACACAACTTGTATAAAACATATTTGCATAGGCATATCATAAAAACAATTTATGTTTGAATAATGTAAGTACAAAGCTTGCAGTGCTATCGCAAAAAATAATTGAAGCCAAAAAAATTACTTTCTTACCTCAAATTATTTTCCTTACAAATCTGAGTGTGTTTGTTGCAGGGTGCTCCTTCTTCACGTGTGAAATTAAGACTAGACTGAGCATGTGCCGAGCGACTTATGTGGTCTGTACCTCATTCCAGATTTGAGAAATAGACTTTGTTACAACTAATGTTACAATCATCCCCGGTCTCCCCTACTCACGGGCTTTAAAAAGATGTGAGTGGATGTACGCGATAGACTGACCCAAGAGTCACTGGGCCGATTCTTCCGTTGTCTTCATCTTGCCGTCACGCCAAAACTCATATACTGACGTCACACGTATACTCGAGATGTGGTATAAAAATGAGATAACGGCGATTTCTAATCTAGCTTCGGCGGATTTACAAATTTAAATACAGTGAATAGTCTACCACTAAATCTTAATGACTAAGCAATACGACCAGTGTTTGTTTTATTGCCGAAAGGAATGTGGAATCGAACAGAAGGGGGGGAAGGCGAGAAGTGCTTTGAACTTATGTCGCTTTATACAACACCTACAATATTTCAGCTTCTTGTTTTATATTGTTATAAACTGATTTAATCGTGGAAGAACCCTAACCTCGGTTCCAAACAGCGCGACGCCATAAGAACAGTGAACTTAAAAACGCAGGGGGGAACTATATCACTGGACCGTTTTCGTAGTAGCAGCGTGGTATGGGCCGTCTCAGAGTTCATAAAATAAACCAAAAAAGAACCACACAGGGCGAGCTCAAAAGAAAACCACTGCAGTAATCTATACACAAAATAGTACTATACACCAAGCACTTGAACAATCTACGACAGACGCTGTAAATTCCCCTGTAAATACTAACGAGAATAACCACCCGAAAGTGTCGACGAGATTGGACAAACCCTCTCTGACCACTATTCTGTGCGACATATCCCTCGCACTCGCTAAGGACCTGTTTTGTTTGCTCATTATTGTGCCGTTTAATCAAATGCCTGTGTAAAAATAGCAGTCTTGCCAGGCAGTAGTCTTTAGCGCGTTCGAAGGGTGATGGTGGAGCCTTGTGTTGTCTGCTAAAGAGAGATTACACGAGGCTGAGATTAAGCGGGTAGCTAGCCATTCTGGTTGATTTTTGCAAGCAGCGGGGATTGTTATCTAGCTGAGTATTATTTATTGACCTGCATACGTCTATTGGGAACCGCTTATATCGCCACTTGGTCTACTTAGCAGTGGTGGTGTCATCCGGTTCTAGACGATATATTGGATGCATTTTTGTATGGAAGTAGTTTTGAATTTAGTGCTCCAAAAATGTATTGCAATAATACGTGCGATACGTGCGTTATTTTATTTCTATGTATGATTTATTCACGAATATGTGTATGTATGCACGTATAGCTGGTCAATTGAAGAAAACGTGTTCTGCGTTTTCTCGGTTGTTGATTTTGTGCCTTTTAGGGTCAAGAAAAACTAATCCAGTGTCTCTGTAGATTCTTCCTAGTGACTGTCGTGTGCTGGCCGTGCAAAATTGGAATGGACCCGCGGAAAGTGTCAGAGCTGAAGGCCTTCGTTCAGCTGTGCGGCCAGAATCCCTCAGTCTTGCACCTACCTGAGCTTGATTTCCTACGCACTTGGCTGACGGGGTCAGTGTTCTCTCGCTCGCCTTTACGCTCATAGCTTGACATACTGATGTATAGCAGAACCTGACTAGTCGTGGATGTGATCAGCTTTAATGATTAAGAAACGAACCGCAGTTCAACATGGGAGTCGAATTCAAAAGTTCATATGGACAATAAAAGGCGGCACTCAAGAATGCTTGAATCAAGGACAGCATAATTAGTAATAATACAACAGTTTAGTTGTCAAGGTGTGTGAAGAGATCGTCATGGCAACTACATACGTCCAACAGGGAGTAAATGACGGAATGACGCAATTAATTATTAAATTTGAGAATTTGATTTATCATGAGTTTTCTCATTTCAGGATGGGAGCTACAATCCCACCACCAAGCACAAAGGGTGCACCATCTTCATGCCCGAGGGTAAAAAATGTCACTTCATTTGGTTCTCCTTTAATAAGCACGTACTCCACTGACTTTCACACTCTATCACTGGGTGGCGCATAAATAAATAGAATGCAATGACACGTGCATTTTATTATGTTACATTTTCCATTGGTTTATTCTTTAACTTTCAAATAAATAAGGGAGACATTGTGAATAAAGCCAACGGAGAGGATGAAGTCATATCATTATTACGTGGGGGTACACTACAGCGGTACCCTTCATTTTGTTTGCACAATTACACTGCCATGTACCCATGGTAGAGAATTTGAAACCATCCTTCCAGTTTTGTGTGGTATCACTGTTTTCAGACCGAGTGTCCTTGTTCTGGAGCTTCTGCGCCCACTTCAGCGCCAGAGGAACCTGTGTTTCCAGAGAGTGAGGAAAGTGAACTAGGTATGGCTGCACCACTCATACTGTGCTAGAATTTTATGAAAGAAAATGGGTGTAACAACCAGGAATAAAATACTGAGTGTTTCTACTTATAGTAACCATTGTATGTATGCCATTGAATGCAGTAAATGGCTCTTTGTAGAAGATTAATGTTGATTCCTATGTGCAGATTGTTTTTTTTTTCATTTCGCTAATTATTCATTGTTTATGTTTTTATTTTAGAGATTGATGATGAGGGAGTGATCGAGCCTGACACAGATGAGCCGCAAGAGATGGGAGACTTTGAGAATTTGGAGGTACAGAGTCTGACCAAACCCGACTCTTTCCGTGTTTCTGAGTTTGTGTCTTAACGAATGCGTTCTCACACCAAGGTGACTGATGAAATGATGGATCAGGCGAATGAGAAGAAGATGGAGGCCATCGCAGCACTGGGAGAGGGTATGTGGCGGAACTGACGATCCCGGTCAGTCTTCTTCCAATAGCTGTATGGTGAGTGTCTCAATGTCTGTGTGCCACCGTGTGGCAGGGGAGCTGCAAAAATCCCTGGAACTGTTCACCGAGGCCATCAAGCTTAACCCGTGCCTCGCCATCCTGTACGCCAAGAGAGCCAGGTGAGAGTGCAGCAGAAGTACGGCAGCGTCCATTGCTGAATCTGTGCATGAGTCAGGCGCATCTTTGTACAAAGATGACCGACTGTCTTTCCCTCAGCGTGTATGTAAAAATGCAGAAGCCCAACGCAGCAGTGAGAGATTGCAACCGGGCCATCGACATCAACCCCGACTCTGCCCAGCCCTACAAATGGAGGGGGATGGCTCATAGGTAAGCTCACACACGCCCTCTGCTGGCAGTGCACATGGGCGCCGAGTGCGGATAGTATCCACTCATAAACGCATGCAGACCTCCTCCGCCTCGGATGGTTCAGGCTGTCATGAATTGAATGTATTTTTCTACTCATCACTATTGCTGTCAACTTAACGGAATCACTTAATGTGAAAATCCTTCTCCTCTCGTAAATCGTCACCCAGACAATAAGATATCCTCCCTGTCCCTCATGTCATCTAAATGTGTAATAACTATTTGGTATTTGCAGTATAATATTATAATGGTTAAATGTACACACTATGTGCAGTTTAATATGATTATGCGTAATAACATTTCACCAGTGTCCACATTACTTATGTACTCATCGTGGCCTGCATGATGCTGTTATGGATACTTTCAGCTTGACTCATCCTCACATAGTATTTTATTTAAATCACATTTAAATCCATTTTACTTAGCTGTATATTCTCGATAGATAACTTTATTAACCTCTTGAGGGAAATTAAATTGTCATAGCAGTCAGCTACATTTAAATCAAAACAAAAAAATTACAAGACAATGCAATAATTATAGCAAATATATTGTTTATTGTATTTTTTGATCTGTGCTCTGGCACCTTTACCTGTCGTCTGAGCAATGTAACATAAGCAGTTTCCTCCGGGATTAACAGTATTCTGATTCTAAATGTACCTCAGATGAGCCCAGACATGCAGACACACTGTGTCTTTGCTGTGCTGACTGATCTCCTTTTATTCAGGATGCTGGGAAACTGGGAGGAGGCAGCGCGGGATCTGGCCACAGCCTGCAAGCTGGACTATGATGAGGACGCCAGCATGATGCTGAAGGAGGTGCAACCGAAGGTACTGGGGCACTAGGACCCTGTGGCTGTCACTCATCCACATCTCTACTGATGCTGTCATTAAGCAACCCATGACTCACTAACAGCCCTCCCCCTCCTTTATAAAGGCAAACAAAATTATCGAGCATCGGCGCAAGTATGAGCGCAAGAGAGAGGAGCGGGAGATCCGTGACAGGCAGGAGCGAGTGAAGAAGGCCAGGGAGGAGCACGCGAGAGCACAGAGGGTACGTGGGGGCGGCAGGAGGAACGGCCGGAGGTGGGGATGTCCGCTGAGAACCTTGTTACGGATACAATGTACCTCTTATCCTGTTTGTGACCAGGAGCAGGAGGCCAGGCAGCAAGCAGGGGGGGCCCCAGGGGGATTCCCAGGTGAGCATGATGCCACATTTGATGGCAGATGAAGGAGAGTTAGAAGTATGGCCAGTTTTGTGGTCTGATGGTAGCTGAGAGTCCCTGGTGACAGAAGGCTGCTACCATTTTATCCGATGATGCCGCAGGTTTTCCGGGGGGGGCTCCGTCCTTCGGCATGCCAGGCCTTGGAGATCTCCTGAATGACCCTGAGCTGCTTATGGCCATGAAGGTAGGGCCTCGTCTGTCACCACCCTTCATTCTCCATAACCTGGTGTTACATTCATTATGCAGGACCACTTACCTACAGGCATGCGATTGGGGGGGGCGGTATAGTAAAAATTCCATATCACGATTTTTTTCAGACAGGATCACAGTCCACGATGCTGGTTTTTAAGACTGTTGTACGTTACTGAACAGTACAACAAAATTAATTTCCCTATTTTTTTTTTTTAATTAGCCCTATAAGGTAATAAAACCTAAAAGAAAAGCATACTCAGCATATTCTTTGGAGTGTTTTCATTTGAGGTGGTTGAAAAGGTTCGTTCGCTTGCCATCCAGCATGCAAACCTTATCGGTGCAAATAAAGTTTGTGTGCAGCTTTTACTGGTTTTGAAAGATCCAAACAAGCTCGATATTAGAGGTCAAATTCATTTTAGGGCCCAACTCCTCCATGTCACCCAAACCGCTGCTTCGCCAAATAGGGAATGTGCTGCATGTCTGGACGAGGGTGCTAAAGGGAGAGAGGAAGAACGCCAAAGCACTTCCTGCTGTTAGTTATTGCCGGTTTATTGGTGTTTCGAAACAGAATCGGCTGACAAAACAACTTCAGATGCGTGTATGAGCCATAGAAGTGCAACTGATAGCATTGTGCTACAGTGCACATTCTAACGATCTCTGTAAAGGAGACATTTCAATCGTTCACAACAAAATATCAAATTGCACACCCTATATGGGATGGGGGGCGGGGGAGCTGATGATTTCAATCTCAGAAGGGGAAAACCTGGTAAAAAAAATAGTACTGATAAAACTAATAAATGAAATGTGCCCTTTTCTGTTTGGTTGTCAGGACCCGGAGGTAATGGCGGCCTTCCAGGATGTTGCCCAGAATCCAGCCAACATCACCAAGTATCAGAACAACCCCAAGATCATGGCTCTCATCAGCAAACTCAGCACAAAGTTCGGGGGGGCCCAGGCTTAGTTATGACACTGACTTCACAAAGGCTTTTAATTGTGAAGTAGGGCTGTCTCAAACATGGGAAGGGTAGTGACCTCACTCCAGGCACACCAGCACACAGATAATGAGAACTCTCATATTCCTCTCATCCTGGCTTTGCCCTCCAAAAAGGTTTTTGTCCAGAGGCAAAATGGATCAAATGAGTGTTTGAGTTGTTTAGTATAACATGCCTGTTTTATGCTAGTTTGGACATCTGTCATTTAAGGTTGTTTTGATAGTTTGACCATTTGAGATTCCATACTTTTGTGTTTCCAACATGAATTGCATCGTCTGTCTTTCCAGTTCCAATAAAAGCGCTTTAGGTTTTCAATGTCATGGAAAATGAGTAAACGATTAAACATTGTGAAATGGTTGTTCTGGGCCCTTCTTTGAGTCGGACGTTCATAACCCTTTTTGGTTGGTGATGAACACAGTATTTGGCATCGCCACATGGATCACACTTATGATTTATGTCTATTTTGTTCTGTCTTATCCACATTTCTATAGCAGCAATGTTGCTTGCCTCATGTTTGTGTCTTAAGTGCTAAACTTAGGTGTAGGTTACATTTGACCTAAGTTATGAAGGCCCTTTGTATCTTAATGAACACTGGCTGTGCATTAGTTATTTAGACACAGGCTCGGTTAGCTTCCACAGGACAACCGTCTAAATCAGTGTTTCCCAACCCGGTCTTCAGGGACCCACAGACAGTGCACGTTTTTGCTTCTCCCAGGGAACTGGAAGGGAGCAAAAACGTGCACTATCTGCATGTCCCCAGGGACCAGATTGGGAAACACTGATCTAAAATCAATCAACAGAGGACAACACATTATCCAGCCAATCTTATCCACAATGGGCCGGTGTGTATGCAGGTTTTCACTGCAACTCCCTAATTAGATTACTAATTAGAGGACTGATTGGCTGAAGAGTCCTCACACTTGGGTTTGAACAGCTGACCTAAAGCTTATCACTAACATGTGCATACACACTGGCCCTTTGCCAATAAGATTGACTACCCTCTCATTTTTACCAATCACTACCCTCATCCATCTTGAGAGGGTTATGCTTTTTTTTTTTATTATTATCATTTCCAGTATGAAAATAGTATGCTGGAAATTACAATCCTTAAAACAAGACATGAGACCTTCTGAGCAACTTATTACAACGTAGACACCACATGAAGACTTCAAAAGAAATTTTATATAGAAGCTGACCCCCCCAAAGTAAAGTCAGTAAGATATAATAAAAAAAAACAAAACAAAATGGACTTTCCTAGACAGATGTGCAACCGCTCCCATGCAGAGCAGCCGTGGACCATGGTCCAAAGGTGACCTTGACATGCGTGCTTAGTGTCCATACCTGCATTTGAAGAAAGTCATTTTAAGTATTGGCTGTACAATTCCACACCGACTTCCAGAAATAAGTATCAAATGCAGTATGTATCCAGGATACTCACTTCTGGAATTCCCATTCCCTGTTATCCAGAGGACAAACCTGTCGGGTCTTCAGCCAACGCGAGATACAATGGAAATGGAAAGCATGCTGAGAGAAGAGGAAAAGGGAGATAAAGGCAAACTACATGTGTTCTGACAGGAAGATGCTTTAAAAAAAGGGAACAAGCAATAAGAATGACATGAGCACATTTTGTGTAAAAAAAAAAAAAAAAAAAGCGGTAAACGCACATTGCAAACTCCCCAAGCGACAGTGCACTCCTCAGATGTAGCAGATGCCTGGTTGGCTTGACACTCAATACCTAAAAACAGGGGAGAAAAAACAAATAAAGGAAACGGTCTTCATTTTTAGGGCCAATCAAAATGGATCAGGGGTTAAGCTTTACTACTTACAGAGATCCATAATGTGATTCCGGCAAATGGCACAGTTGTCAACCACGATGTCCCAGGCCCATAACGCCACGGCATTCCACTGCAAAAACACGAATGTCACACTGAACAACTGCAACAATCGTTCGATCAAAAAAAAAAAAAAGAGCGGGTATCACACCTGAGTTCGCAACTGGATTAAGTTAATTCAGTCTACGTCTCTTGTTTTAGTAAGAAAGCCAAACATATGCAGAACCACAATGCACACAAGTCGTTATTTGGACTCCATGGTCACAATACAATAAAATAATGACATATAGATTGATGAATTTTGTTAATTATACAGATTCAAAGCTTTATTTATTAACTTATATGTAGACGGTCATTTTCGTTTACAAGACAATGTAAAGTTGTGCATTTAAAGGGCACCTCCCCGTATTTTACGAACAACCGAATCCGAAACTTTGCGCCATCATGGAACGTCTACCTCGTGACCGGCATTGTCGCGTTTAATTACGTCATCGCCTCACAATTCGGGCCCGGTCGGGGTCCCTTGTTTCGGTAGAAAAACAAACCCGACGAAACAAACCAGGTTAAACAGACTGAACCTCCCTTTTGCTCAGTGTTGTAGCGTAAAACGGATTAGCCACCTAATGTAGAACAGCTGCGATTTAACAAGAAGACCACCAAGCTAATACACGCCACGGCTCCACTCTTGGAATTTCACATTTAGTAACCACTTAAATGTACATGTCATCATGTTTAACACTCACCTTCTTCACTTCAAATCGTTTCTTGCTACCTCCGCTGTTTGTGCCACTTGGGGTATCAACATCCATAGCAGCCGCCATCTTTCCGTCCAGATATTTGTGAAATCACCACTGAGCATGCGCACGGCTTTGAAGTTGCCAGTTAAAGGAGAAGTAATTTTCGAACATTTTATTTCAGCGAGATTCTTTAAGCGCAACTCACTTCATTCATTTAGAACTGTGACCCAATGGGTTGTATGGTCGACATTATTTACAGATGCAGAGTAAAAACGCATGACAGTATTGTTTAGGGATATTTCCTTCTTAACAATTGTACTAAAATAGATAACGATAGATAACGATAAAATTGTTGATTAAAACTTTATGGTCAAGTGAACTCAATGACCAGATCATTGAAGGTAATATCAGAGTTTAAAATTCAAAAGTAGAATCTAAGGTATTAGTAATGAAAATCATTTTTCAAGTAAGGATGACTCAGAGTTGTCATGTTCTACCTTTACCCGGGTACTGTGTCCGAATCGAGGGGCAGTTAAGTTTTTGAGTTTGGTTATTCTTCAGCACTTGAATGCGATTTTATTACCAGTTAATACAAGCATAAACGAAACTGAAGAAAATGTCAGGTTCTACCGAGATTTGAACTCGGATCGCTGGATTCAGAGTCCAGAGTGCTAACCATTACACCATAGAACCATACGCCAAGACATCCTATCACATAATCATATATTTCACTAATCTTGGTATGTTTTCAACTGCGCGTTTTGTATGAAATGACGATTAATTATTTTTACATTTTTTTTAAAACTTCATAGACACGGAAATTCTCAATGTTCTCTACCAAACGAAAGAACAAGCTACTCAGCACGCACGATCTTAATCCATATTTATCATGTACAGCTACTGAATCTGACAAACTATGGATTTATCTTAATCATTGATTCACTGAATCATTTACTATAACTGTATGTATACGTTCAATAGTGAAGGATGTTTTTTTTTAAGCAAGAATGGATATAAATTCAAATCATATGGATAGGGCCCAGTGTCCTACTGACTCTGAAGTTAATTAGAATTATTGATCCAGTGAGCCAGACTAAACTACTGAATTTTAACATGATCTGAAAAAAATCATATTTTAAAAATAATGTCATCCATCTGTCCATATTCCAAGTGGTTATTCTGAGAAGGATTTCAGGGAGAGCCTGGAGCCCAGCTGAGACAGCACGGGGTAAAAAGCATGGATATGGGACAGCTGTCCAGCACGGAAAACACAATTACCAAAAATGCATGGACTGTGAGAGGAAATCAAAGTGACATGAGGAGAACATACCAACTGCACACACATGGCAGAGGTGAGAATGAAATCTGGAAATGCTAGGCTACAGTGCCAGCTAGTAATAGTGTAACCCTTCATTGGCCATTGCAGAAGTGAAAACATATAGTAATTTGTCTCTTTGTCTACCCCATCTTGCTCTTCATAGCATGAGGATCACAGCACAAGGTCAACCATCGTGTGACACCCCCAGAACTGGGGGTTAAAGGCCTTGCTCAATGTCCCATGGACATGTGACTGTTTTGTTGAGGCTGGGGCATGAATTGGCGAGTGAGACTTACCTGCTGAGACAATCACCTCCCAATACTAAGCTACTAAGCCAGCCCCATAAGAAGAATTAAAAGGTAATACATTCTAATTAGTTCCAAACAGAAGATGTCCTTACTGGTTTTTTCCCCCCACATATACCTGACATTATGCTCCCATTCAACACACGTCAGTTCTCTGTGCAGTAATACAGTAATACAAACAGTGGTTCAGACTGGATGCTCAATGTGAGTGATCGTACAGCTGTTTCAGCTTTTACACCTAAAATCCTTTCCAACTCATACGCAAAATGGTGTCCTAGTATATCTAAAAGAATGCCAAAAGTAGGTGGAAACTATCAAACATTTTATTGCATAATTCAGAAAATCCCTACCATCAACCCCACAGTTCATTAAAACTCAGGAACAGCTGTGATAGTATAATTTAAGGATTAATATATTGTTCAGAAAGCAGTCATATACATTTATACCTCCTAACACTGCCAAATCGTTACCTCAGTTTAACGTGCAACGACTGCATGGCTCCACCAGAGAAGACAGGTTGAAAAAGACAACGCAGCTTGGTCCTGAAGCTACCGCCACTGCAGTGTTACATGTTATGCTCCACGCGCCCCCTGGTGGTAACCACGTGAAACTACAGTGACTTTTTCTTTTTGGCTGTACTTTTGCTCACTGAAGATCTCTGGCCTCCAGAGTGGCGCAGCTTGACAGCGGTGGCTTTTACGTGGGCAGCTTTGGGTTGAGCAGCTTTTGGTGCCCTGGGGCTCTTTGGAGGTTCATTGGGGAGCGGTCTTTCTCCCGGGCAGCTTTTGAATACGTGGACATCTTTGACTCTGTGGCCCTTCAGCTCAGGAGGATGTCCACAGCTGGCCCTCACTTTCAGGTTAACCTTCTCGATCCACCTAAGCAGGGAAGACAACGCCGTCAGACAGAGCAATGGCAGAATCCCCATAATCACAAGTGGCTTTGACAAATACAGCCAAGCCCTGATCTCTGAGAGCAACTCCATGTTTGGCCTGTGAACATGTGAACTAGCGGCAGGTTGCATATTTTGAAGTTTACATTATTGGTAACACTTCACTTAATGGGGCACAGATAATATAGTAGTATGTTATTACTTATGCGTTAACCACAAACTAGGTGTTAGTCACATACTGATTTCATGTTAATTCATCATTAATGAATTGTGATGCATGTTTTATGTCAAGTAGTCACTATACTTGTTACTATACCTGTTAATTCTGTAAATCTTTGTGAACTACTGAAGGAACAATGAATAAGTTAATAATGAAGTTAAATACTGACCTCATGTTTGTTCATGATAAATGAATCATGATGCATCTTTTATCTGAAATAGCAGCTATATTTGTTCATGATTTGTACTTCAATAGTAACTGGGTTATTACTAACTATTTGGGACCTATCAAATTACCATATTATTTACTGTGCAAACAAATCAGTATTGATGTGAATTTTCCTTCTCGACAATGATCCACAACCTCAGAGACATGGAGGAAAAAGTCCTCAGAGACAAACACTGTTCATCAACAAATTACGTTTTGCTTCTGCCTGCATTTCTCACTTGCGAAGTGGCAGCAGGGGACAGTCACACAGCAGAGGGTTCTCAGCCAGATTGATAACCTCCAGCCCTGTGAGCGGGTAAAGGCTGGGTAGCTCCTCCAGCTGGTTCCCCTCTAGGAGGAGGCTGCGGAGCCCAGCACCCAGGCCCTCCAAGGAGTCCTTGGACATCTGGGGGATTGCACATGGGGGGAGATAGAGAAGAATGGGATGTAACATCGGTAGAGGACTGAAGAAAGTCATTCAGGAGATGAGCAGAATACGGATTCAAAGACAGGAGCAGAGTGAACACCTAAAGAACATGCAGATAACTAACATGAATTCACGTTCAGATCATTTTAAATGTTATGAACGACAAACCTACAAACAAACAAAATTACCCTCAAAGTCTTACCTTCTCTAACTTCATTCCATCCAAGAACAGATGCTTCAAACTATGAGCAAATGGGAAAAAAGCCTTTGGTCCAATCCAGCGAATGGGATTGGCTGAGAGGCGAAGCTCTGCCAAGCTCGGAGTATTACGGAGCGAGTCCGTTGGCACTTCAGTCAGCTGGTTGGCTCCCAAGTGGAGGACTTCAAGGCCAGGAGCCTGATCGAAAGCCCCGGATGCCACTGTGCCAATGCTGTTACTGGTCAAATACAGGTCCCTCAGCTTTTCAGCCCCAACCAGAATACCCTGTTCCAGTTTGCTTATGAGGTTGTGTTCTAGGTGCAAAGCTAGAAGGTTGGGCAGGAGTTTGAAGGCTTCTCTGGGGAATCTGGTAAACTTGTTCCTCTCTAGGTGCAAGTAGGTGAGCTGGGGAAGGCCTGTGAATGCATCAGCGCTCAGAGAAAAGAGGTCATTCTCTGAGAGGTACAAATAGACGAGGTTCTTCATGCCTTTGAAGGCACTAGACTCAACCTCATGGATCTTGCAGCGCTGAAGGTGCAGGGAGACCACCCGGGACATGCCCGGGAAGCTGTTCCCAGGGATGTAGTGGAAGTGGTTGCCACGTAGGTCCAGGAGCCGGGTGTCCGAGAAGAAGCCTCTGGGGATCTTGGTGAAGCCATGGTTTTCACAGGAAGAGTGGAGGGTCTCGTTCTGAGGGTGAGAAGAGTAAGAGTGGGGGGGGGGGGGTGTAAAATTGTAGGATTTGAAAAGAACAAATGATAGAGACAAAGGATTTAATAAGCAACTTTGCAGAATATCATCAAAGTGAGTTAGTGCTGGGTGATGTGTGACAGTATCGATGTTGCATGTTATGCATATGCAATCATCACATGATGCAGTAGCTAGGTTGAAATTAGGCCTTGGCGGTATTTTTAGTACATTTTCAACTGCTTATGGCAAGAGTGGCCAATCTTATCCAGAAAGGGCCTTTGCGCATGCAGGTTTTCTCTGCAACTCCCTAATTAGAGGACTGATTGGCTGTAGAGTCCTCACTCCTGGGTTTGGACAGCTGACCTACAGGTTATCCCAAGAACCTGCATACACACCGGCCCTTTGCGGATACGACTGGACACCCCTGGCTTATGGGATTTATAAATATCACAATATTTATCGCTAAGTATTCACATTGCAATAAGTAAAACAAACAGCTTTAATAAGATGCTACATAAAGCTGCAAATGCTTCATCCTGTTTCCAGGAATAGTGCCCATCTCATTACTCTGCATCCCCATCCTCTTCTGCCTCACCTCACAATTACAGTTATCAGGGCACTGCACCCTGTCAGGCCTGGGGGTGGCCGGTGGGCGGGCCCTGTTCTGGTACTCCTGCTCAGCCCTTAACATGGCCTCCTGGCTCTGGCAGCGCAGGTCATTAGGATGAAGACCATCCAGGCTCTCCCCAGAGAGGTGCTGGGGGTTGGCACAGACGCCCGCCAGCCGCAGCCGGCCCCGGGCGGCCCATTCCCGCAGCGGCCGCAGGTAGCAGCTGCAGTAGACCGGGTTGCCGGTCAGGTTGAGCCTGGTCAGCCTTTCGGGGCCCATCAGGGGTTGGAGGCTCTGAAGCTGGTTGTGGCTGAGGTCCAGATGGACAAGGCCAGGTGCCAAAGCCAGTGCCATGTGAGAAAAGTCCTGCAGTGACATGTGGTCCAAGAAGAGGTGGGTAAGTTTAGGCATGGCCACCGTCTCCTCTCCCAGATAGGTCATGGGATTGTAGCTCAGCTCCAGCCGGGTCAGCTCTGGGAGCCTGAATGGCATTAGACAAAAAAGTATATATATATTAAAATTTATTAGATTGGGATAATGTGTGAAAAAGTGACCACCCTCACTAATAGCCAAAGAGCATATTGAATATTTATCCCAAGCACGGGAAACTCAGGAAGCTGGATTCAAATACAAAAAGGTTAGAAGGAAACAGTCATGATCATGACTGAAGGCTGCTTCACTGCTAAGGCTGAAGGCTGCTTCACTGCTAAGGCTGAAGGCTGCTTCAGTGCTAACACTGATTCAAGAACACAGAGTGGCATAAGGACACTATAGACTGAGTGAAGTCTTTTTATACCACAGGTGGTATTTTAGAATAAGATTTCCAGTTGTTCAGTTGAGATAAAATCGTACATACAAGAGTTGGACAATAAAACACCTGGTTTTAGACCACAATAATTTATTACTATAGTGAAGGGCTTCCTTGTGCAGCCAATACAGTATCATTTTGTCTTGGGAATGATAGTCCAGCACAGTGACCAGAGGGATTTTCAGCCACATTCCTCTTGCAGAACAGTGGCAACTTAATGGATGGTGGGCCTGGGGCCAAACCATCACTGATCCACCCCTGTGCTGCACTTTGGGTACATAACAGTCTGGGTGGTGAGCCTCTTTGGGGCGTCTCCACCTTGTAATGCTCCCAGATGTGGGAAAGACAGTGAAGGTGGACTAATTATAATTGGATATAATCTGGATTAATACCCAGACATCCCTGTCAGACAGCTTCCTCTTTCATCCACAGTTACTCCTGCTGGATGTGGTCTGTCCTTCATGGCGGTCTGCCAACATTACCCTGGAAAGACTTGCTGTCCTGGTCACAGATGCGGCGGCGAGACACACACCAATAATCTGTCCTCTTTTGAACTCTGAAATGTCTCCCATTATTGCAGTATTTTATGTACAGCTGTGCTGTTGCTCTGCTAATTCAACCTTCACACGCTGCTCTTACTGATGAAACGTGCGAACAGGGAAGTCTGGCCACCAGGCCGCACATATATAGGGGTGAAACCTCAAACACTATTTTGCCCAGTGTTTCAGTTTGATTGTGCAACCCCTGTATAGCAATCACTATAATGACATTTAATATGTCTACATGCAAGTTACCTTGAATGACTTGCTCTCATTTGTAATATATTTTATATGGTCTTTGTGCCAATAGTAGAGTACCTGTCATCAGTTGAGACTGCACCTGTACAGGGACTGGTCAGCTGGCTATATTATACCTGGTCATGACCTCAGTGGGGAAGAACTGCAGCTCATTGTGGTCCAGGCTGAGGCGGGCCAGGGTGAAAAGGCCAGCGAAGGCCTCCACAGCCAGGTAGTTGACAGTGTTGTGACTGAGCTGCAGCCACTTGATGTTCTGGAGGCCTTGGAAGGCCAGGTTGGGCAGGTACTCCAGGTGGTTGTGGCTGAGGGACAGCAGGTTGAGGAGGCCCAGCTGGGAGAAGGCACCAGGCTGGATCTCCTCCACACGGTTGTGATCCAGCAGGAGCTGCTTAAGGGATGATAGTCCATCAAAAGTCTCCTGCAAAACGACAGGAGGAAGCAGAGACTAATAAACTGAACTGCAGAGTTAAACTGTATGAGGGAGAGCAGAGACACCATCGGAAAGGACAGAGCATGCATAAAACTGCCAGTTTTACACGATATCACAATGACCACTGGTTGTGGTAATAACTTATCATCTTTACGGTTGCTGCTGTCCCACATATGTCTTCACCAAAATGCCATTTGCACATATGTTCTAATAAGTACATTGCCACTTTAAAATCTTAATTAAGTACATACTGTTTATTTGTAATGTTATGTTACGTATGTGTGCCCTGCGATGGGTTGGCGCCCCATTCTGTTCCTGACTTGCGCCCATGGCCGCCAGGATAGGCTCCGGACCCCCCGCGACCCTGAACAGGATAACTGGTTTCAGAAAATGAATGGATGGATGGATGGATTGTTTATTTGTAGTGCATATTGCTTATTTGTTATTTATCTATTTGTTATATTTATGATATTATATTTTTAGTATATATTTTTTTGGTTTTTTTTTTTAGTCTCTCAAGTCTGTTTTTAGCCAAACCAAAGCACATTCTCAGCAGTGATTCAGGGCTACATTTCACTGTATGCTGTACATGTATAACTGTGCGCTTGACAAATAAATTCCTTGAAACTTATACTGAACACTCGGTCTTAACCCCAGTAGTACTGATATACAGCACCGTCATCGATCAAATGAACCGAACGGGGCCCATTAAAGAAGCCGACTACCTGGTACAGTATCTCGATGTTGTTGTTGGCCAGGTTGAGAAACACCAGGCGCCCCAGGCTGCGAAAGGCCCCCTCACGCACACGGCGGAGGTCACACCACTGTAGGTATAGATGGGTGAGGTAGGGCGTGTGCCGGAATGCTCCGGACGGCAGCTCCTGAATGCTATTGCCTCTCAGGTTCAACTTCACGGTGATCTGGGGCAGGGATATTAAAATTACATACAGGCATCATGTTAAAAAATAACACAAGCAAACGACTATCCTTGCCACATACTCTGCAACACTTGATAAAACAGTACCATCTGTTTCGCAGGTGGTCTTTGTGTTTGTTGACTCCAAAGAAGGCTTTAAAAATTACATTTTTAAAATGATCCCTCACCTCATTGATAGTTGAAGGCACCTCGGTCAGGTTCTTGCCGACGCAGGCCACGGTAAGTTGAATGTTGTCACAAACACAAGCTCGGGGACATTTACTGGGGTGCACGGTAGCCACTCCGAGAGAGAGAATGAGCGCCACGTGGGGCCACACGGAGACCGCAGACACGACAAACATCTGCAAAATCAAAATAACATTTCGCTAGTATAAATGAAATCCACATTCTGTATGCCAGATCTAGCACCGCATTAACATTTTAGTTTTGCATCATTGCAACATTGCTATTGATGTTTTGATTTTAACAGAAACACTAACTTATCTTTAGGGGACATAATTAAACGCATTCCGCTATCACATTCCAACGGATAAGTCACAGTCCAGTGAAACGCACCTTCAGATTTTAGTAGGCCCGCACGTTTTAAGAAGGCTGACTTAAAAGAGCAAAAAGAAATCAATGCAACTTAATTCACCCGACCTCCAACGGAAAACGTTCGAAATACACAATAAAGAAATGCCTTTCAGCTATACGCAGTCGTATATGACCGAGAATATATAAATAACGATACAAATACACGGGACATACAAGAATCCAATGTGATATTTGCAGTCGTACAGTTTATTTTTATTGACCATTATACGCGTGAAATTGATACCGATATTTACCGTACAATTCACCGATTTGCATTACGTGAATTTAACTTTTTAGCAGTATATAATTGTAATTTTATTTCTCCCTTAAGTCTTACACACATTCACAAACAAATCATTTCACAATAACCTTTTGTGTGGTTTACAAGACAAAAGAAAGCTACTAATTTATTTATTATATTATACTATATCCCCGATTACTCTCAGGTTAAAGCTCAAATGAGCTGAAACTTGATGTATAGCTGGAGTACCTGCCCTAATACGCCCTGACAAATTCTTATGAAATTACCATACTGCGTTTTTGTTATCCGAAATAATAAAAATACGTCTGATTCCACCTGCAGTATATTTGACGGTAAGACTAAAGTAAGTACCATCCAGCTTTTGATTAAATAAGCATATAGTCGTTTTCAATGAAAACAGTTTGAATAAATAGCTTCCAGTGGAAACTTAAGCAGCTCTGCAATAAATAACGCTCTTCCCCAACAGGGTACCAGATATTACACTGGGTACATTCATAGCGGCCAGTCGATACTACCTCCAGCAGAAGCCACGTATCCCACTCAGTGATTAAAAAAAAAAGTCATCCAGAAAAATTATATATTGAAAAAGCTAAAACAATAAAAATTGCACGGTGTTGGGTATCCGGTGTCTTATCCACGAACGTTACTCAGTTGCAGAGGGATTACTCGGTCCCGGCGGCAGAGACAGAAGGGGTGCCTTCGGTTTGCACCTCTGGTGCACCTACTGTAGGAGCGCACAAAGAAGCGCTATATGCGCGGAAAGGGCAGCGCGCCAGCTTTATTAAAAACAGACACACCGCGAATCTCATGTAATCGGTCTCCTTCTCAGCAACTTAAAATTTCGCATAAGGATCGACCAACGCTTAAACATATCCAATATGTCACGTTATGTGAAAATGGCCAAAATGTCTGTATAACATCTATATTGCTAACACCGAGTAACGTCAAAAAAGTGACACTTTCAAACTGTACGAGTTGATTTACCCGCGTCATGGTTTTATTCCGATGCTGTTAATTAAAGCAGATCTGCAAAACACCCCGCGACGAGGCCGTGTCCGTTAGTCTACCTAACAAATACATCGTGATTGTCCCCCCACCCCATAAACCAGCTTAACAATCGGTCGTAGGCACAAGGAAAAAGGGCACAAAAGGGGACGACTTGAGAATTGGAAGTCCTGATTGTGTGTTTTACATCCTGCT
The DNA here is from genome assembly GCA_025773925.1 of Cryptomyrus ogoouensis. Classification (NCBI taxonomy): domain Eukaryota; kingdom Metazoa; phylum Chordata; class Actinopteri; order Osteoglossiformes; family Mormyridae; genus Cryptomyrus; species Cryptomyrus ogoouensis. The sequence continues at coordinate 839,891 of JAOYFF010000046.1, forward strand.
TCATTGATAAAGCTTTAACAACTATTTAAAAAAGATCCAATGTGCTCATTAACATTCAACTTTTCTCCCTTTTTTGGAGATATACATTTTTTTAATTAATGCCTTGGAATGCATAGTTACTTCACCGGCATAAGTAGCAGGACACCATGCCTTTATTTATCACCAATTTATAAATCTTTATCTCTTTTTTCAAGTTATTTACACGTATGAAAAGGGGGAAATTTTATTGTTGACCTGTTGCATAAAACAGTCCTATCAAGTTTATAGAAATATTTCCAGTTCTTTTTGTCCTCAGCGGGCTGCCGTAGCTCAGAGAGTGAAGCCCCATTGGTCATGGGTGCGTCAGTCTCTGTGTGTGTGTGTCCATTAATGCCACACAATGAGTTTGTCTGTGGAGCGTCATCGTCCTTTACGTCAGTGTAACTATCCAGTGGGCAGGATACTGTGAAAAGCCAACACAGTAAAGGGTGCACAGGGTGACGCAGTCTGTCTGTCGAGACACGCCTTCTAGACAGAGCCGGAGACATAATGGTCAACATTTGGGCCTCAGTTGCTCCAGCGTGGAGATGAGGGAGTTTCTGGCGCTGCTGCAGGACTCCAGAGACTTGCTGCGGCTGCAGGGCAAGACACACACACACACACACAGAGTTAATGCTAGTCAAGCCAACATGGTGCATAATGACATCATTAACTCGGTGCTGGACCCCGGCATCAGCTGTGCCAAATTAGCACACGTCCACCACCTCAGGCAAGAGACTGTTTAGAGCATTTGTCCATATCTTCCCAGTTCAGTCGAGCTACTGGGACCTCACAAAGACCTGGAAACCTCAGCGTCCCGCAGCAAAAGCACAGAGGGTACAGTGATGAATGGACAGTCCATGGTGTTCAGAAGGTCGGTGCAAAATATGAGGGAACTTCCTGCAGGAAATATCCACAAACTAAGCTGCCTTTCACTACGGCACAGCCGCAGATACTGCACTGTGTGTGCGTAATGCCCATTTCCTCATCTCGATGGAGACAAATATTGACAGAACATTCCCACAGAAATGGTAACTTCTGAAACAGATGAGGTGAAGCACCAATTATTTCCAACTTTTTTGATGGGGAGGGGTTTAAAAACTTGTAAACCAGTACCGTTGCAAACACAGAAATGTAAAGGTGCACTGTTTGTGCATGCTGGTGTAACTGCACACGCAGGATATTCAGCACTGCGATGTGGTTCTGAATATTGCAAGTGTGCGAGGGTCTTACCGGGACATGAAGGCATGCAGCACGGCCACATGCTCCCGGGGGAAATAGTCCTGCTGCACAGCGTGATCCAGGGCCAGCAGATGACCGGGTACCACCTTCACCGGCTTTATCTTCTCCTCACTCTGCCGGGGGAACCAGAGAGGAGGGGGCTACTGATCGCATAACAGCAAAACGAGTGGGAAAGGAGAGAACGCTCAGCCGGATAAAGACCGGGTGAGCCTGTATGGGCCACTTCAAGGTTGGTAACAGTGCATGCTTCTTATGGGACAGCACTGGTAGCCATTTACCTTGATCAGGCCTAACATGACCAGGAGAGCTGAGATGAAGCTGTAACTCTGGATGATGGGGTGTGAGAAGGCCTTTCTCAGCACGGCATCTTAAAGACAGGGGCAGTGGGACTCAGACATGTCCACACACACACACACACACACACACACACACACATTTGTAGTCATATCTTTGTGGGGACCGTCCATTCATTTCTATGGGCAAAACCTTAGTCCCAACAATGACAACCTTAACCCCTACCCTGGCCTAACTTTAACCATTAGTAACCAAACAAAATACAAGACTTTTGACATTTTTAGTTTTTTTTGTTCGCAACTACAGATTTTTATAAAACTGAGTTTCCACTTGAGGGGACTGATTTCCCGACAGACAGTAACAGAACTGGTAGCTTCCTCACCAACAGTGTCCAGCACAGCCTTCTTGACCTCATGCTCCTCCTTGTACACGGAGGAGATTTTCAGGAAGGCCTCCACCGTCCTCCCCGCATCCAGCACATCTACCTGGAGGAGAAGCCAAGGCATCAGCCCTGCAGTTTTAAGATTAAGCTCCAGCGACCCCGCTTTCTGTACGGCCCCGGCGGCTTGCCTGCTGTTCGATGAGCAGTGCCCGTTTCGCCCCGAGTTTGAGCAGCTTGTCGGGGGAGGGGAAGCTGAGGAAAGAAGTGACGTCGGGGGGCCGAGAGGACGACACCGGGGTGGACACCTGTGGGAGGAGAGACTTCTTAGCATACGATGAGAGACAAGCCACGTAAAATGTCCTAGAAACTTCAAACTACTGAAAACGTGTCAGAAATAATTACAGCACTGTGCAAAAATCTGAGGCAGTCAAAGAAAATGATGTTTAAATGATCTTCATGTTGGCACAAAACTATAACACGTCTGACGAAGTCAGCTTAGCCCCTTCAAAACCTCTCATAACGTCACCCCAGTATTTGCAGCAACCGTCCAACACAGCCATGTATGTTTTGACTCGGCCACCAGAGCATCTTACTTAAACTGAGCTGGCGGTGAAAATGAACAGATACGTCGAAAGGCTGAGGTCTCGGTCTGGGAACCAAAGCATTGTTCTTCTAGCCATTCAGTGAGATATCGTTGAACTTTTTGGAGAACGTAAGAAATTATTCTTAATTTTCATCGTGTTACTCTTACTTTGCGTAGATCCAGCCCCCTGTAAACAGACATGTTCTTATCACAGTACATTCTAATGTTACATAGCATTTTTTTCTTCTGAGCAAATATACACTTACTACCCAGATGAAAAGCCTTAACTTTTCTTTGACTGCCTAAGACTTTTGCACAGTACTGTATGTTAGTTTTTAAGTTTATATATAAATAATACTATCATTAAAAATAATCTACTCATTGAGTGTCTGCTTTTAACGTTGTGTGCACGTGATACACCCGCCACCCCCAGTGGCCAGCAGATGCATTACCCAGCTTACAGTGATCTGGGGCTTGGCTGGGGTCTCCTCAGTCTCCACATCCTGGTCAGCTTTCACTCTATTGTCTTCTTCATCCTCATCTTCCTCCTCCTCTTCTTCTTCATCTTCACCATCCTTACATTCTTCATCCTCATCTTCTTCCTCCTCTTCGTCATCCTCCTCCTCATCTTCCAGGTCTCCTTCATCATCACTGCAGATATGGTGCATGCGTACGGGAACACGGTGCTGTCAGCAACACCTCTCATGCGAATGGTTAGAAGACATGTCAGTGTGCTCAACCTCTTAATAGCTCTATGACAATGAAATGAAGTTCAGCTTTAATACAGACATTTGAGATGCTTAAGGGAGCCAGGGCTGTGTCCAAAAGATCGTGTTGTAACCATCCATTAGAGATATATGAACATAATACACACACATCGGTTGACCTGGATCATCTAGTTCCAGTAACATTATTTCATCGATAGGAACACCATTTTTGGTACACTATTCTATATATTTAGCAATTTCCCTTCAGCTCTTCCTCTTTCCACTGATGGACAAAATGATGCTTCATGAACCATTTGCTGTATTTTGCCCATTTTTTTAACCCCACTAGATGGTGCTCTTGGTTTGCTTTGGGGCATGCTTGCTGCCCTTCTTGATCAGAGAGCACCATCTAGTGGGGTCAAAAAATACAGCAAGTGGTTCATGAAGTGTCATTTTGTCCATCGCTAGCACATATCACACTTTGCATTGTAGCTCAGTGGCGCCACCTGCGGGCCAAGCCACGTGGCGGGTACCTGAGCGAACCCAGCAGGCTCCCCATCTTCATGTCATCCATGACCTGCTTCAGCATTTTACAGCCATCCACCCCCAGATAGTTGCCTGGACAGAGAAGCGCATTCGATCACATTGATAACACACCGAGATGGGTGAGGAACCCAACAAATACAGGTCAGCCTGGTAACGGTGGTACTTATGTGCCCAGCATACCGTTGAGGTCCAGCTTCTCCAGATGGGCTTTATTCCTCACAGCCTTAGCCACCATTAGTGCAGCCTCTTCTTTGATCTCCCCGAAGGATAGGTTGAGCTCCTGTAGAGACACACAGAGACAGTTCAGGTGACATGTAACGTACCTCACACTGCACATGCTTTACTTAAAGCAGTCTCAACCCAGTCCTCAGGGACTCCCCAGACAGTCCACATTTTTGTTCTCTGCCAGCCAATCAAGAACATAGAATACCTGGTACAGGTATGCTGGGAGGGAACAAAAATGTGGACTGCCTTGGGGACCCCAAGGACTGGGTTGAAGACACATTCCCAGTACGGTCAGGCAGGCAAGCAAGTGGGGCAGGTCTGCACGTACGGGACGCGAGGGACAGTACCTTGAGGATGGGCAGGCCCATCGTCAGCGCGTCAGCAATGGCGGCCGCACCCTCAGAACGCACCAAGCAGTCACCGAAATTGATCACTTGGACACTGTAGAGTCCCTTTAAAGTCTGAACAGAACAATCGGAAGAAGGAATACAAAGAACCAAAGAGATGATAAGTAAACTGCACGACAATGCATGAAGTCATCAGAGACAGTGTGCAGTGTAAGGTACATCGCATGTCACCTGAACTGCCTCTGTTTTAATAAATCAAAGGACAATGCAGTAATGTATGAATATTCATCCCTGCACAATACCTGTGCCATGGCAACGGCCCCTTTCTTAGTGAAGGTGTTGTCGTTAAGGTTCAGGACACGCAGCTTCTGGTTGGACTGCATGGCTTTGGCGAGCGCTGTCACCCCAGGGTGGTTGATGCCGTTCTGAGGCATGTGCACCTCCTCCAGGCTTCCCATCATCTAACACAGAGGGGCAGGAAGAAGAAGTAACGAGAAAGCTTCCAAAATTCGGACAATAATCACAGGCTGTCTGGCGTGCAATGCGGTTAGTAGGCATGCTAATGTGGAGCCTGTTACTTGAAAAGCTTGAGCGAGAGCAGTAGCCCCGTCGTTCTCGAGCCGGTTCCTTCCGGCGATGAAAATCTTCAGTGAGAGCGGGGAGCCCACAGCGCTAGACTGCTTGTAACACTCCATCAGGGCTGCAGCTAGGATCTGGAATCATACAGACCGACAAATGCGTCATTGTGTGCACGTGCAATGCTTGCCGCAAGGCTTTGTCACCGGCAGCTGAAGACTTGCCTTCCCTCCGCCAATGCCCATGCCGCAGTTGTTGAGATGCAGCTCCTGCAAGGTGTGACAGACGGTGCTCCTGAGTAGCGTATCTATTCCTTTCACTCCATCAGGACCAAAGGCGTTGTCACTGAGGTCCAGCACCTTCAAGCGAGCACCCGCTGTCATCAAGGCTCCTCCTAGGGAGGTCTACAAGACAGAGGAAAGGGCAACAAGCGGATGATAAGAGTGTACACTACAGCGTTCTCTTGCTTCTTTAGCTCAACAAGTAGGGTGCTGCGCTAACAACACAACGGTCGTGGGTTCAAATCCCAGGAAGCACACATAAATCATGAAAGTCATGTGGGTCTCTTTGGATAAAAGTGTCAGATAAATTGAAATGTATTTATTACAGCTAATATTTACTACGTATGAAAACATAAGAATAGATCTGAGCTACCAGAATGTCTAGATTCTACTACAGCTTCCATCTAGCAGCTCACAGAAGACAAGCCATCGAACGCTTTCAGCTAAAGCTGCGTACATGTGGAGAGTGCAGGAAAGCGGCAGCTCACCAAGGCTGGGGGGATTTCTGATCGCAGCCGCCCCGTGAACATGTCGCTCCAGTAGCAGTACTGTAGGGGGACAAATTGCACAAAGTCAACTCAAGAATCAAGTCCGCTTTCTCAGAAAAACAATGAGCGATCGACCGCAGAACCACTCAATAAAGAAACATTGGTTGCTATGTACATATGCTCACTTTGCTCGTATGATGTTATGTAAATGTTACTGTGGGCGGTGTCAGTCTAAAAAGCACTCCTGCACCCCCCCCCCCAAAAAAACACACCGGCGATTGGTACCTCAAACTCCCCTTTTTTCTCCAGAGTTTTAGCGATCGCCTGGGCTGCTTCCACTCCAAACGTGTTCCCCTCCAGCCTCAAGGCCCGCAACCCCTGAAACTCCTCCACCTCACGCACCAGGTCCTCCACTACAAGACACATCACAGACCAATCAATACGCAAAACCTTCTAAAAGAAAGCTGTGTTTGTCCTACATTAGGACTAACTATAGATAAATTTCTCACCAGACTTTGCATTGTCAAACTTCAGCCCCCGGCCTTTGTAGCTCAGCTCTCCCTCTCTGACCTGCGTTTTGGCCAGGGAGTCAGCCAGCTGTGCCACATCTTCTGACGCCATGGTCACCTTAAAAAGAGCGATAATGTAACAACCCCTATCACGCAGGGCATGGACGGTACACGGGTGTCGATAACTCGCAAATCACAAAATACTAAAGTATGGCAGCATTCTCACAGATAACTGAAACACATAAAGCAAATATCATTATCAACAATACAACCGGCTGATACAGTATTTGTCATCAAGTACCCGAAGTTGACAACCGACCGTTCGTTTTTCTATATCAGCTTATTGAAAGCGCTCTATCGCAGAAAGCACAGGGTGTAGAGCCGCTCTGCACACAGATCATACACAGTAAAATCAATGAACTGATCATCTCAAGATAATATATCTAACGTTATTTATGTAGCTACTTAAAGCAGCGTATGGCGTAGTTTTCGTAGCACGCTTGCGTGAGTTACACCTCCAATCCTAATTATTAAAAATAACTTTACATTTAATAAACAGATTTCACAGAACTTATACACCTACTGTAATCTCAGGTACTTGGATGCTCAGAGTGTGAGTAGCTAGCTACCACATGCACTATCAGACCAAGAAATGTATGTATAAAGTATCAAGTGTTTCAGCTCGACCTGGTGCGCGATTTACATCTTACTAAAGATTGCTAGTAATATAGAAATAAGAAAAACATTACCAAAATGCAACGAGGGTTTTTAAGGCCCAAAACCGACTGGGATCAAGAATATTTAATGTCACGCCGCTTTACACACTCTTCGTTGTTACGACGTGCAACGGTTTGACCGCGACTTTCGCAAAGGCTGGCGGGAGTTGAAGTTCATTTAATAAAAGTAAGCAGAGGCCAGTAGTGGAATCGAGCATAACATAATGATACTGCAGGATATCGCAGAGCTGCAGTAGGACTGTGAGTCGTTTATAAGCAAATATGTTATCTAAAATAATATGGAATTGACAGACGGGCACCAAACAATTGTATAACTAAAGATTCTTAAATTTTCGTAACTGACAGATCCATTTGGTGTAATACGTCATAAGATACACTGATGTATCGGAAACTTACGGATACTTACCAGTGTCGTCGTGTGCATGCTTAGCTCCACAGATTGGTTCCAGTCTCGATGCAAACGTGAGAGTCCTGAAACTAAACTGTCTATAGGACCCGGGGACAGATCGCAAACTTGAGAGCGTCCGAAAAGAACTGAAAGTGAGTACTCACATGTTGTGTCCGTGCACGGCAGTGTTATGGCCGTAGAAGTCCCGAAATTATGAGACCGTAGGATCGGAGCGGACCACTTGTAACGTTAATGTGCAAAGTTTAATTTCTGCACCGCATAACGGTCTTCGTCTACACGACTGTTTCTGTGGAAGGTAGGTGGCTAGATGGCATGCTGGGGAAAACGGCTTGTTTGAATGTTTGCAGTGTGAGTTAGCTAATGCTAAATAATTTATTAGTCATATAACTGCAGTATCCTGATATAATTTACAAGGCAGCGTATGCATCGCTAGTTATCTAGTTTACCTACTACGTTCTGGAGACGATGACGGAATGTTTACTTGCTAAGCTAGCCTGGGTTTTTTCTACCTTGACTCACCTCTCCGGGACAAGGGGCAGCTGATTTTATTTTGTTGTTTTTATTTTAATCAAGCTCGATATTGCTCGGTATCTGCACACGTCAGGCCCAGTGTTGATGAAACCATCGGTTTTCTCCAGTCTTTTACGTGAGACAGCTAGGTAATGCTAAACTGTCATCCAGTTTGTCCAAAATATTATGGAGGCATTGCGGCTAGCTAGTTAGCTTGTAAAACTGTCGCTACAATGACTGTGAAAACTGGAAATAAACGCAGACTCTTGTCAAATCGATATATTGCCGTTGTTGGTTTCTTAAAAAGCACACCTCCCCATTTTAAGTAATAGAAATACAACTCTAGGAAGTTTAAATGTGCAGGACACCACAGTTCGTTTATATGCAGCTAGCTTAGCTAGTTGGAGAGGGGGCGAAGTGGAATCGGAGTTGTGTGTTTTTAATGCACTTTGAGTCACTGCATGTTTCTCCTGAAAGAAGACGCGCTCCGTCTGCGTCCTGCGGCTTTAAGCGCTTCAGGTCGGCCGTTTTCAGAGTGCCGGACGCGGCCCCGGTGCTGTAGGCGACCTCGGGGATGAGCCAAATGCGATAGGCCATGAAAAAGGCACGAAAGTTCTACTCGTTTGGACGTTGTCGGGGATAATATTTTTGTGCTGTCCCTCTTCATGTTTCAGAATTCAAATGTCTGCACTACAAATGTCAAATAAACCTGAATTTATACGGCTGAAAAATGGTTAAATACGTGTGGGTTTTTCGTACTGGAAGGTGCGTTGTTTATATACAGCTAGCTACCGTGGCTGCGGACCTGGCTGGCAGCACATACTTATTAACATGTATTTTTGTCGATCAGAGTCGATCGCTGACGTTAGATAGGCATGTGTTCATTTCATACATGAAAAATAACAAAAGCTCTTTCTTTACCCTGTGCAGTAATGGATTTGGAAAGACAGAGGCGCAAGGAAGAAATACAGAAAGCCCTTGGATTTATACAGTAAGAAACTCTAGTTTTGCCAGTTAGCAAGTTACTTGGTCTATTGTGATAGTTTCACTGCGTCTGAATACAATTATAATCCTATTTGTCATCCATAAATGTTGATAGTATATTTGTTTCTTTGTACTTAGAATGCTTTGATAGCACTTGGAGGGAAAACAATTTTATTTGTAATGCTAACTGTTTGTCTCATGTGCCAGGTCGTCTTTGCCTTATCCAGAGCCTGAAGGCTATGAGGTATTTTTTTTTTTTGTAATTACCGAAGAATCTTCGTTTTCCTAATTATGAACATTTATTGTAACTGGCTTACAGGGGATCCTGCAGCTTGTCACTTTTCAGCATCAGAAAACTTTATTATCCTCGAAGGAAATTGTTTAATTGAGTATCTGACAGCAATACTTAACAGTCTGTTTGTTTTGTACGGTTTGGGTTTGACTTAAAATGTTTTGGTTGAAGCTCATACTAATTGTAATTTCCTAGTCTTACATCTGCATCTTGAAATGTTTAGTAATGGTTTCACCATCCATTCCTTTCCTTGCTTGCCGTAAGTGATTCCCTGGCATCTCCCTTAGGCGTTCCTGACCCAGCTAGTTTGCAATCTGCTCGACGAGGGCAACGCAGTCTTCCGTGATGGAGATTGGAGGGATGCGACGGTTAATTACAGCGAGGGGATCAGTGTGGCGCGCTACGCTCAAGCCGAGGCCTTGATCATCCCCCCTGCACTTCTGGAGAGCCTCTATGTCAACAGGGCGGCGGCGTACTACAACACCGTGAGTGTTTCGGTGTCAGCAGCCATTGTGGTGCCATCGTGACAACACATGGGTTTATTCGGTAGTGCAACATCAGCTTCATTTTTGTTTTATTTTGATACCATTTCACATTTTGCATCACAGGCAAGGATGCAGTGTTTGTCCTGTATCTACTGTAGTATTATTTTGACTTTTATACTATTTAAATAATGCTTTTATATCCCAGACCCTGAATTAAATTTCCCTGTAGTGCGTGCAGGGTTTTTCCTGTTTCGTCGTTGACGACTTGGCTGTTCTCTGTTGTAGCACTATGTCTGTGTCCTTCACACTTTCAGACAGACTATGAGAGGGCTCTTCAGGACTGCGAGAGCGCCCTGGCTATCTGTGAGGGGAGCCGCAGGGCGATGTACCGGAAGACCCTGTGCCTGCAGGAGATGGGCCGGCTGAGGGAGGCTTATGAGTGTGGGACAGCCTGCCTGCTCATCGCCCCCCATGTGAGAGGACAGGGATGGAGTAGGGGGGCAGAGTTTACCAGCCAAAGTGGTGGTGTTTTATTTATGAAAGAAGCAGACCCTTTATCAACATATAAGGGTTGATAAATTGCCAGAAATTTTCCATTTTCTGGGAAGTTAAGCTGGGTCTGCATGGGAATTAATGGATTTTGCAACCCTAATCAGCATAATGTAAAGATGCATCTTGGATAACGCTTGTATCTAACATTTAAAGGAGTTCACCCAAACATGTTTTTGTAAACATATGTGTATTAATTCCTTATGCATCGATATTCATGTGTGGATGTTTCTTTACAGGACAAGCAGGTCAGTGATCTGGCCCAGGAGCTCGCCACTAAACTGGGCCTGAAAATCCGTAAAGCCTACGTCCGTCCGCAGGTACCAGCACTCCCCGTCCTCAGGTCCCTGGATCAGTATTGTAGCTCACATGTGTTTATATGCATGTCCCGTGGCTCTTCACAGGCCGAATCTGTCACAGGTGGGGGAGATGGCAATGGGGACACCAACAGTACTGAGGAGGTAAAGGGGGAGGGGGGGTGCCGGACTTGCAGACAACGGGAAAAAAAATCTTGTATATTTACAGGTGCTGATGCTCAAGAGTTTTTACAATTTCTCTCCCCAGATATCTGCTAATGGTCTGGAATCTTTAAGTGACATCAGCTCAGGTACCCTGTTTTATATGTGATTTTCTTATGGGCATTTTAAATTATTTGCATCTGCATTCTGATTCTGTGTGCTCTTCCTCTCATCTCTTCTTGTCCTGGTCGACTCTGTCCCTCCCTCCTCCCCTCAGCCGGAATATCCAGTGTTCAGTGCATTCCAGCCCCGCTGGCCACGCCTATCCCCGTCAGCGACGACTCACCCTCTCCCACCAAGGGACTCACGGTACCCCAGGATTCCCCCGAGAGCCCTAACCAGGGCACCCCTCGCGTGCCCTTCTCTGTGCCGGTGTCGGAGCACCTGGCACAGTGTGAGGTCATCGGAGGGGAGATCGATGGCCTGCTGGACTGCATCCCCAAGGGGGCTGAAGTCAGCGGGGTTAGTGACTACAATAAGTAAAAAAAAAATACAATTTTGGTAACTGCGTTTATCACCTAAGCGGAACAGTATAGTTCAATTCCATTCAAACAAAGGGTCTGTCTCAGTACCAGGAAAGCAAAGATTGTACTTGTGGTCTTAAGACCGATCTTGCCTGACAATAACAACTGCATTGAATCATGGGATTGCTCTGGTTTGGTGAGGATGCAACCGATGTGTCCTTAATATTTGGGGCAAGAATGACATCCAGGGATTTTTACTGTCTTCTGTACTTATGTTCTTGAATATTAGAACTGGCAATAGAAGATGATGTAAAACAGGCTAGAACACAAGTATGGTGAAGTACACACATTGAAAAACACCGAAAGATTCTGAAAAATTCTGTAAAGATATGGAGGTTTGAACGTCTCAATGCATGCTGAGGTCATGTGATAAGTCTCTTGCCGATGATGTAAAACGCACTCTATGCCGTCACTGGATACAGACCATACAGACCACCCAACAGTAGATCGGACCCCTGCCTGTTCTCCCGCTCTTCCCTACTCGCTTCTGTCCTCCAGTTCCCTCATCGCGCGGGTCCGTTTGTCGTCCCGCCCGGGGAAAGTCCTACAAACTCATGAAAGGTTTTTATTCGCAGGCTGAAAGAATAATTTAGTGCAGCGATTCTCAGCCCTGCGGCGACCGGTCACAGCGCAGGCTTCTCCTCCACATGTCCCCATTTTGATGATGATGATCTATTTTTGATCCTTTAAAATCCAAAATAAATTCAAGACGGGCCTGTTTGAGTTTTTCTTTCGTAATAAAACCTCACCCAGTTAAAAGGGTCAGATTAATCTTTAAATGGTTCCATAACTCTTCATTGCGTTTCTCATTTCTGGCTTCCCTGTCTTCTCTCTCCAGTCTTCTCCGGTCCAGGGTGCCATTCCCACCAACCTTCCCAACACAGCCGTTGGCCTGCGGCCCCCCTACTCTTCCAACATGCCTGCTTCATCGCCCCAGCTGCCTTCCCCCCTTTTCAACTCCTCCGTCAGCGCGCTCAACTCCCTGGAGAGTTTCTCCACCCTCAGCACAGCCGATGGCTCCACTCAAGTTCTGGATTCCTTGGACTCCTTCTCGACTGGGGCTGGTGGGGGAGGGACGCTGGACTCCTTGTCAGAGTTCACCCTTCCTGGTCAGTTGACTGATGGATGGATGGATGTGGTGGCTGTTGAGGGTGACTGGGAAGAGACTTGTCCCCAACATAAAAACATTATCAGTCATGAAATTTGAGCTTTAACATCTCATGCAGTCTTTCACAGTGTATCGTTTGGTGTTAATTTTCTGTGTTTAACCAAAATTTCCCAAGCCTATTAGGACCACTAAACGCCCAATATTGTCATGTCATAACTCGTACTCATATTTGACAATATTTTCAACGGGTTCAGGAACGTAACCCTATCATAAGTCAAGGAGCATCTGTAATTTGGCTAAATTATTGGTTTCATGGTAGCTGATGCTATATTGAAGTCATGTACGTAGTATGGAAGACTTTGTTTTTTATGTAGAGACCTTGTTGCGGCTCTGCTTCATATAATTAACCCTCATGACCAGAGGCGGTGATCGGTTTGGTCTTTTCAGTGTGGTGTTTCATCAGGGGTCAAACGCAGTCATCAGAAATATCTGTACTAAGCTAACGGAGGGTTGTTTCATGAAGTTCCTTCTTTGGAAATAGTTTCCAGTAAACGTTGAGAAAGTGAAGTAATAGAGTAAATATTCTGATGTCGCATTGTCTGTTTCTTCTGTTCTTAGTCTGAAATGTTTTGTTTTATGCGGTTGATATTCTAATCCTAGCTGTACAGTTTGTGATCTGAAAGTCTAACAACTCTAATTCAAGGTCAGGAGCTTGTTAGTTATAATACTGTTAATATAGCCATAAGCGCACTTCCATTGTTAAAGTTGCAAGTCTAGTTTCTTTGCATTTTTTTGTAGACGTTAAGGTTCTTTGCAGTGCCGTGCAGTTGTCATGTTGCATTCCTGTTCGGCCTCATTCTTGCGTTACAAGATAACAGGCAAAATGGCATCTTTAGGGCCCTTTCTCTTTGTACTAATGATAATCTTTCCTCTTTCGCTTTACCTCAGGCGGAAGAGTCTCGCACAGTTTCATCCCCGGGCTGCGGAATACAAAATCTTCCCATAGCGTAAGTGCAACGTCAGTCTGAAAGATTTTATAGATGCTGGTAGCTGCGTGTCTTCCCCATCATCATCATCATCATCGCTGTATTGGTCGCGGTGGCAGCGTGCCGAAGGCCTTTCCAAGGCTTTAGATTCATTCTAGGTTGTTCCGGGGAATCCGCAGGCATTCCCAAGCTGCCTGGGAGATATTATCCTTCTTGTCACTGAGCATGGAAATCCTGTTGAAAAATCTCGCTCCAACCACATGTATGTGGAGATTTGTTCTCTTGGTTGTTGCTCATGGCTTAGTGAACAGGTCTGATCACTTCTGGATCTTGTTCACAAGTGCACCTGTCTGTGTTTTCAATATTAAATAACATACTGTGCAAAAGTCTTAGGCAGTCAAAGGAAATGTTTTATGGGTGTTTAGAACAAAAAACACAATTTAACATTAGAACATAAGCAAATTGAGTAAAACAATAAAAACTATCAAGAATTTCTCCTGTTCTCCATAAAGTTACTAATATTGTTGGATGGCTAGATGAATACCGCTTCAGTTCCCAAACCTCTCTTCTGGGGCATCTCAGCCGTTCCATGTTTGTTAAATTGCTCAGTTAATTAAGTTTAAAAAAGGTCAATGAGGTATCGATGATCCAGAAACGGTGTGCTAGTGATCATGTCAAAAATACATGGGTGTTTTGAATGGTTGCTGCAAATACTGGGGTGACTTTAGAAGTGGTTTTGAAATGGTTAAGCTCACACCCTTTAACAGACATAAAATCATAGTTTTGCACCAAAATGAAGACGATTTAACTGCCTAAGACTTTTGCATAGTACTGTACCTGATTCATTTAAACTGCGTTTTTAATGTATTCTGAGCTGTGAAAATGGTTGGAGAGCCCATGTATGAGCTGAAACGATCAGGTTACTCATTTAGTGGCACATCTCTCTCTCCATGCAGAACGGCCCAGTCGGCTCAAACCTCTCCCTGCTGTCCCGCAACCCACTGGCTGCCACCCACGAGTTCCGTCAGGCGTGTCCCGCCTGCTACAGCCGCATCGGTAATGCGGTTCTACTTCGCTCTCCTGCCCCTCCCAGGCTAGCGTGTTACTTTAGCATGTACCAGGTGCTGCCGGTAATGAGGTTCATCCTGCATGTAATTTCAGACTGGGTACCCTGACAGACTGAGGGGCCCCAGCACTTTATAGGGGCCCCTGAATACAAAAGATAGGGGTCCAAGGTGATGTTTTGTGAGGGGGGGGGGGCAGAATTTCTAGCTACGTCCCTGAGTGCCATCAGAGATTCAAACTAGCATCCTTGGATCCAGGCAGCCCCCACCTTCCCATCCCTGGCCATGGCAGCCGGTAAGCAGGGCGGGCCCCTCTCTCCGTTTCCGCTCAGGCCCGCGGGTCATGGACTACAAGTACCAGCCAGAGGCGGCACACCGCTGTAAGCGAGACATCCTACTATGCCGGCTCAAAGACAGCGAAGACCCCACGTGGAAGAGGGTGCGGCCCCGCCCCGCCCGCAACAACTTCCTGGGGGCATTTGTGCTCTGCAAAGGTATGAAGAGAAGAAGCTAAAGTGCTCTGCCTCCCAGCTAAGCTGGAAGCATCAGTCAGGCCGGTTTAGGTTGTCATGCTGCTAGTTCCTCACCTTATAATAATTTAATTTATTTAGCCACCAGCTCTTATAAGATCACATGCACTGTAGTGGTGTGTGAGTGCCATGTCTGCCCCCTCCACTAGGAGGCAGTGTTGTATTAACGTTGCTCCTTATAATCCCACCCCACAGAGGTGCAGGAGCGCCAAGAGTGCAAGTATGGAGAGAACTGCACGTTCGCCTACTGTCAGGAGGAGATCGACGTGTGGACGCAGGAGCGGAAGGGCGCTCTGAGCCGGGAGCTGCTGTTTGACCCGCTGGGCAGCACCGAGAGGCGGGCGCTGAGCGTCACGCGGCTGCTGCAACTGCACATGGGCATGTTTATGTTCCTCTGTGAGGTACGCATATGCTCACGCACACGCAAACACACACCCAGGTTTGTAATTATCTTTGGGTGGACTCTCCATTCATTTCTATGGGGAAGACTCTGTTCCCAACATGACGCCTTAACCTCCACCCAGCCCTAACCTCGACCATAAGTAACCAGACAACACATGAGACTCTAGGCATTTTCGGTTTCTGGATTGCAATCACAGATCTTTGTGGGGACCTGAAAAATGGTCAAAATAATTGGCTTTTATTGCATTGTGGGAGACGTTTGGTCCCCACAATGTGATATAAACTTAATCCACACACACACATACACACACAAGCAGTCACTCCACACACCTACACTGCACTCCTCTCGCTCTCACACGCTCTTTCACACACACACACACACACACACACACACACACACACACACACACACACACACACACTCTCTCTCTCTCTCTCTCTCTCTCTCTCTC
>JAOYFF010000046.1:868013-895545 GCA_025773925.1 Cryptomyrus ogoouensis
GGGAAGTCCCCCCGTGGTCTGGGTGGAGCCGGGGGGCGGGGCGAGAAAGGGGGGGGAGGGGGGATGGGGGGGGGGGGGGGGCAGGGGGGGGGGGAGGGGACTGGAAGGGCCCGGCCTGGGGGGGCAGAGGCTGCGCATCAGTGTCGAAGTAGACGGCCCCAGGGGATGCTGGGTAAACAAACTCTTTGGCATTAGGAGAGAGCTGGCTGGAGATCTGACCCCCCAAGGAGTGCAGGGAGAGGGAGAGGGGCTTGTGCTTCAGCAGCCCTGGGGAGGAGACGGTGGTGGGGGAGCGGGAGAGCATCCGCGGCTGAGGCGGGATGCCGACCGCCGAGCCGGACGCTGGCCCCGAGCCGCTGCACTTCTTCATCTTGGTGGAGCCAAATTTGGTGGCAGCGAAACTAGCGGTGGTGAAGGTGATGGGCTGCGGGGGTGGGCGTGGGTTCGGGGGGGCCAGGGGCTGCTGCTGAGAGGGCAAGAAGGTGATTCCCGAGCCTTGGGGAGGCGGCGGAGACGAGGTATTTGTGGAGTGGCCTGCCGGGCTACCAGTGCTGCTGGCAGCTGGGTACCCAAAAAGGCCGGAGCAGGATGTTGCAGGAAGTGGGGGGGGCGAACTGGAGAGGGACGGCAGAAGCACTGGGGAAACCTGACCCCCGATAGGCACAAATACCTGCGCTTCGGGGTTAAACCCCAAACTCTTGGCCTCCTCCACATCCATCTCCCCTTCACTTCCGGGATGGATGCTGTCGGCCCGCTCGGCTTCTCCACCCAGACCAGGCGGGTCTTCCAGGTACAGCACTTTCACTGCTCCCTTCTCGCCGATTTGATAGGACACCTCGTACGGGTCGATCCACACGCTCAGCTCGGCTGGAACGTTGGCTCGCACCTCCTCCGTGTCTAGGCCACTCCTTTTGGCGGCAAGTTCCACCACAGGGTCGCACGGCACTCCCAAATGCAGGCAGCGGAAGGCCGAGCCCCGCAGGGGTGCCTCGGGGTACCAGTGACCCTCAAACCGTGACATTAAAAGACGCTCGAGCTCTTCCCCGAACAGGTCAGCCCGGCGACGGGGCAATTTGTTGTACAAGTAGGACACAATAAAGTTCAGGGCCACCTTTACTTCCAGGTGCATGGCTTTGATAAACAGAGATGGTCGAGTCAGTCCAGGGTTCTAGGTAGGATAGCAAACAAAACACATTCTAAATATTTTCTCCTGTTCTGTACGTGTATTTGTGTGCATATTGGCTACATTCTCTGTTAAAAATTAAATTAATCCAAAACAAGACTATATATGTTAAAGTTCACTTTTCCCCTTAACTGATCTTGAAACAAACCCAACATCTTTTGGTGTTTAATTTTGTCCTATAATTGCTTTCCTTTGAATGACACACTGGGATGTGTATTTTTGCAGGTATGAGTAAAAAAAAAAACATCCTTCCCTACCTGTTAGACACTGTAAGCAGAACTGCACAATTGCCCAAACTTTATAAAGCTGTCAGCTCTCCATCACTCCATTTGAAAACCTAAGAAATGAAAAGAAAATCACCAATGTGGGGGAGGACACGCAAAAAGATACGACGAAAAGAATGTCAAAGTCCAGGGGGAAAGGGTGAGTAGGTAGAATTAACATTGTCAGCGATTCTGTAATTCAACAGGAAAATGCTGAATCTAACATCCCTGAAAGTTTCCCTTCTGCTAAGGACTCGTCTCCTTAGGATTACACAGACGGAAGAGGGATGAGTGGACGAGGGATGAGTGAAAGAACGTATGGGTGTTCGTAGCTGAAAACCCTCCTAACAATTCCCTTAACTCTTGATTTTAACCCAAAACAAGCATTGCACACATTAAATAGAGGCTGTTTCATCTGGCAGATAGTTTGAATTTAACAATATTTTTTTCAGACATCAGATGATGCGTTTCCTCAGTCTCCTGAAATATGCGACAGGAAGACAAACTGATACATAAATCAGTATGCATGTTACGTTTCTTCTTCAGTACAAGATAACTTAAGTCTAGAGTAGCCAAAATGTGGACTGTAAACAGGTTCTCTGCAATACTGAAACCGTCGAAATTCTGTATAATTCGTAACCCAGAAATTCGACTACAAAAGCAAAAATAGAACTACCCTTCCCAAAATGCAAAGGGAACATGCAAACAATTGCGTCATCACGCGTGACACAGGCATCACAAGAAGCACCATCACCAAAACAATATGTTGTTGCAGGTACCTGAATATACTGGCTTGAGTCATATGCTAGCTACCTATATGCAAAACGCTACTGAATAGCGACATTTAAGAATAGAGATTTGTTGTATTATTGAGGGTCCAACGGAATATTAGAATTCACCTGCCAATTTTCTTAAGGTGACATTTTTGTTTCTAGCTAGCTAGGACACCACTACTACATGTCCTATTTAGATATCAATATTCTCTTTACGTAGCTTCTTTGCAGACGGAAATCTTCGGCTACAGTTGCTATATAACGAGAAACAATTTTAAGAAGGCTACATAACATTAGCCAGTTATTAGCGATTTAGCTGATCAGTTTTTTGGAAATATCTTCTGTTCCGTATAAATTAAATAACCTTTAATACATTATCTGATGCATGTAGACAGAGGAATCTGTTCCTTTAAATAAATACAGTACGCCGCCTGCGTCGATTGTAAACACACATTGGCCACGCACTGAATGCAAACAACCGGTTATCTAATTGTCGAAAATGTGCCAGTGCTTGTAATTATGATTTCATTGGCTCTGTTTTGTTCAGTGATTTTCCCTCATGCATTGGTAAAGCACACAGAATTGAAACGACCCAGAAATTGACAAACAAGAAAACGAAAGCAGTTCTTAGCATTTTGTTGTCCAATGTCATTCAATGTCAATCTGACTGTACGCTGTAAACGCTAACCTTCGATAAATTAGAGAAATAGGAACATTCGAGGTAAAATTTCGTAGTTATTAAAACGCAAGACGCAAAATGACATCCACACGAAACTTCCTCGCATCATCCTTCAGAAACTAACGTCGAAATATTGAATGTATCTGGTTTTCCTAAGGTGGGTAGCGTTACTGCTATTGCTTTTGGTTGCTGGTTTGATTATCTTACCTCATTATTATCATATACAATCATCGTGTTGTTTCTTTTCGGATCCATATTGTTTTCACGTATAAATGAATAAGTTAAAAGTAGTATACATCACTCCGACTGTAACCTGGACGGCCTGTTAGATTCAGCTGATAAGTTAACAGCAGGCAATAATCTTGACATCTGTTTCATTTACACTTCTTAATATTATATAAATGTATTAAATTTTGACAAAGAATGAAATATTAAATCGAGGGCTACAGAAGTCTGAGTTATTCTAAACCTACAGACAGTCCACACACGATTTAATGATCCCGTAGAAAAGGAGTGATTTATGAAGGTGTCTTCATGGGTGAAAGAGAGAGTGGGTGGTGAACACGTAGATATGCTTAAGAAACGACACCAACAATTTCCTTTAATATTATCGATTATAGGATACAACTATATTGCCATGTTTTTTGTTTATACCGCAAAAAGGAGCCTTACAGAAATATCCCCGAGAAAAGTGCTATGCATACTGCTTTGGTGTGTTGGTAAATTCACCAGTCAGTGGTAAACAACCTTTGTTGCAATACAAGATAAGCACTGTTCCCGAATTAACAACAGAATTAATTAAGCTTAAGTAAATGTAGGCAGCGGACGGACAATGTAACTTAACAAAGGCCTAGAATAAACTCGAGTCATAACGATATAACATCTATATCCTAATACTTGATAAGTTATACTGATCCAAACATATATGTGTTTTAAACTAACCGAACCTGCAACTGTCTTTACCAACTGCTGAATTCTAGTTTAATTATTACACGCAAAGACGTTATCCGTTTAGGTGCATCCATGGTTAAATGGTATTTTCAAAACAGCTTCTAAAATGGATGACCACACCAATTAAACATTCAACATTTTTCGACACTGCCAATCTTTATTTGTAAAATATATATCTCAATAACGAAATTATTTTTAGAAAAATACGGAGTTGTATTGCATTTATATATTTTTACAAAGAATTATAATATGCCAGAACCCCCTTAAACAGAATCATCGAATCACACATATATATATATATACATATATATAGACATAAATATATACATACACGCTAAGCATACTTACTGATGCAAAGCCTGCGTTCTGTTCTTGCTGTTTAAACTCCCTTAAGTGTAAAGAGTGTCAAGCAATATGGTTATGCAAATCAGTTATTCAAGCATCGTCCCAGCGATCGTCGTTTGTTTCATTGTATTTTACTTAATTTCATTTGGATGTAATCAGAGAAGAATATAGCACACTCCCCAGCAACCGGCCGACGGTGAATGAAGGTACAGTACCAGAAAAACTTTACTGTTTGACAACCTTGCGCAATTATACCAGAGCTTCCAGCCCGCACCCCCCTGGTCTGTGACGTGCTTCAAGCTGGGACTACTTTCTGAATGCCTTTCTCGTTACCGCTTAAAAGCTGGACAGGGGCTTTTTATTTCATGCAAAGATACACTGTTTGCTTTGTGACTTGAAAACAACTGACTGCAAATACAAAATGTTCAAAATATATTAATATATAATGTATAAGAACATCTGTGTGTTTCCAAATACACGCCAAATATGGCCATACCATAAGAAATATTACTTATTTTAAACATTATTAAATGCCCCGGGTTTCATTTTGCCAAATGCCCGCACATAAACTCTGAATGAAAATAAAATACTAGCCGTCTGTGAATAATTTGTGTAATAAAATTTCCAAAGGGTGTCTAATTCCTTTTGCGAAGGAATATTCCTGTTGTAGCGGCAGTTCTATGCCATATGCTAAAAATACAGGCGGTGATAGCAACAGAAACCTCATTGGCTGAGAAAAGCAAGAACCCCGAAATCAATTGGGTAATAAAGCTTGGCCAGTCAGCATGTAAGGCACAGGCTACACCAGAAGGCTGGGCATTTCTAGGGCTTTTGGGTAATGTTGTTTGTGCCTTCCCTGGGTCACAGAAGTTACTATATATTGGTTATTACAACCAGCATTTGGGTATCTCTCTGAGTGACGCATCTGAGTCACATCTCGAGGGCTGCAGTTTTTAATTCCACTTCTGCTTGATGTGTGTGGAGTTTACATGTTCGTCCCGGCTTCTCACAGTGTAGTGTTGGAGGTTCAAATCCTGCCTCTGCTATGCGTTTGGAGTTTGTCCCAAGCAAGCACGGCTGCACTAGTTCTGGTCCTCATGCAGTCCAAAGTCATACCGTTGGGCTAATTGGCATCTCTAAATCGCTCTTAGTGGATAATTATGCGTATGTATGTAATCCCTGCCCCCCCCCAACAACCTAGGTTACAATACAACACGATTTTAGAGGACGTCTTCAGTATTAAAAAAATGCTAGATAACCGTACACTTGCGCCATGCTATACATTTAATCAAGTCTAGGAAGACAATTAAACAAGACTAAAGGTCATCATTATATCGCAGCCTACTTAATTTACAGGTGAAGGGACCAAAATGCAAAATGAATGGCTAGACTGCAAGTTCATTAACAGATTTTATAGAGACATTTCTGTTATTTGTCAGGTTACATGCAACAAAAAATGTGTAAAATTATTTCTGACGTCAACTTAATGCGACAGTGTATTGAACAAAATGGCGTCCTACACTTTGACTGTCGCTCGGCTCCAGGTAAATTAGTTTTTATTATTACTGTTGTTGAATGTATATGTAGTTCACCATCACGAACACTTGCGGACTGTAGTCGTAAACACTCTTTCTGGATGTTGGTTTTTAAATCCCTCCAAAATCCTAACTGTCATAAATGATAAGTTGTACCAGGTCATGGTGTCCCGGCTAGGTGTCCTGCTGCTGCGTAGAAATAGGCGGAAGTTCGCCTCTGTTGTCAGAGCAATGAAAAGCTGGTAATATTCATGCAGAAAATGTTCGAAATACTTAAAGCTTGTGGTTGATACATATATATATATATATATCTATATAGTCGCAAATGTTATGCGCTCCAATGTGCGCAAGGTGATCGCAAGGTTACAGAAACGAGTGCGCGCTTAACTAGCGTTAATTGTCATGTTGGTCCGACTTACATAACTGTCCATAAAGATATACCACAAAACAAAATGTGTTATAGAGCCTTTTGAAATATGACCATAGTATTTCGTAACATAGTAAGGAAACGGATTTTAATTTAAACGATGTGAGCGCTACCGTCAAGGATCAGTTAGAAACCACTATTAGTAGTTTAAATTTTATTTTTTATTTTAATTTTTAAATTTTGTTTGTGTCTTTGTATGTTATTTAATTTCACGAGTAGGCAATACTACGAATCATTGTAGTGAGGATGAGTTGAAGGTACTCTATACGATGATTCTCATTTGGGTACCGTCCTCTTCTCAAAATTTAAATGATCGAAATTTTTCAATGCTGGTTTGCAAAGGCCATTATTATCCATACTGTGTTGCACTGGCCCATTTTACTGCAACTCTAGAATCAATTGGCTAAGGACAGTTTGTTTCACAAATAAATTTTATTCGACCAAATAGATCTTTATAATGTTTATTTGTCTCATTAACAAAGTAATACTCAGCAAACTTTAAATTCATCAACGAAATCTCAAGTTCTTGCTGTGGAAATACAAGAACCCTGTCATTCATATAGCAGATGTGTCGTAACGTCATTCACTGTACCTGGGACAATATAGTAGTAAATTGTCTTCTCCGCACCCTTATCAAAGATTTCTTCGGCTTGCAGAGGGTGTTCATGCAAGGGGCAGCCATGTTTAAGTGCCAATCCATGCACCGCACCGGCTAGTCAGGAGGCCTGACAGATGCTGATCTTGGTGCTCAGCTATGGGTTTTCCTCCAGTAGATAAGAACAGCAGACTAGAAAAAAATACCCAGTATGTAATAAATTCACAACATGCAGGCCTTTGTAGTTTTCCTAGTTCTCCATGATCATTCCAATAACAAATGTCATACACAGGGTTATGTAAGTGTCATACAACTGTCTTTCCTTATGATTTGTCTTCCGATACATAGAATTTATCTCTTTAAAAATGTAAACAGTAAACAACCAAAATGATAAATAGTCTTCCATAAACTGAGCTGATTTCATTCATGGCCTGTTTAATCTGTATAAATATAGACGTAAGTCCAGTTGTACTGATTTCACCTACAAGAAGGCGCCCTTTTTTGTTCTTTTTTTTAATTTGTAAAGTTATTTTTTATCAGTTTTCCTTTCCAAATTTCAGTGTTCCGCGAAGCTAAATTTCTTGCTTAGCCAGATAACTTGTTGGATTTAAGGTAGTCTGGGCTAAATAGATTACCTCATTCACCTGCAATTAAGCAGATTTGAACATTGCAACATCACTGGAAGATGACTGGGGGGGGTACTGTACTGGGAAATGACAGCAGTTCTGTAAGAATTTCAGTAATTCACGGTCAGTCTCAGCGTATTAATGCTTCTGATTGCAGATGCCTCTCGATTTTCTCTGAGGTCTGATAAGTCACTGGTAAACAGTTCAGGTGAAGGGACTTTTAATTTGAAAGCAGAGATTTCCTCACTGTATTCTAATGACCTTTGGCCTTTTGCTTCCTCCCAGCTCATCCTGGGGCGGGGCTTGAGGAAGCTGCATGTGTCGGCAGCTCTCAGTGCCAGGGCCCAGGTGGCTATGAGTCGATTCGAGCCAAACACTAGCATAAACTACGTCAAGCTACATTCCAACATCAACGTTGTCCGTAAGAGGTCAGCCTTTGCTCCTCCATTCCTTAGCTTGTCTGTCCTCCACCAGCATGACTACCCGACCATGTCATGGCCGTGAGACTGTCTTGTTACTGATCTCAATCTCTTCTTCCTTGCAGATCTTTTCAGTATTTGACATTTATACTTTAGTATCTCTACAGTTTTCTTTGGCAAACAATTTCTTTTTCCAGTTTTCTAATATTTGGCACTTGCTCACCTTAATTTAATTGTACTGGCAGCTAAACATTGGCCCAGGTTAGATTTAATAATCCGGAATGTTTTACTTCAATACCAAATAAAGACACAAAAACATTCATGTCATTATCTTTATTGTATTTTGAGATATGGCTGTTGCAGTATCCCCAACCTGATGTGTGTCCGTGGACGTTCACATCCTTGGTGTTATAGAAACATTTCAGTGATCATTCCGGCGCAATTTTTGAAAGAAATAATGAAATAACAAGGCATATGTTGGCAATAAGAGTTACAAAAATGCTTTATTTTTTGTGAAAAAATTATTTACGTGTGATGGGTCTGGATAGAGAAACAAGCAGCTGAATCTGAAGCGTTTTGGGCCAGTTTTTACCCTCCAGGCAATATGCCTATCTGCCAGTAGATAATTATATTCATTCATTTAGATGGGATACATTTTCAGGGGTGGGTGGTTTTTGTGGGAGGTGGATGCCCCGCAACTGGAGCACGTTCTGCTGAAATGCACGTTCATTCTTTATTTCCAGTTACAGTATAGGATTGATGTTTCTCTCACCCAGCAAATGTGCCCAGATCCCTCATCTACTTTCCACAATCTGATCATCCTTTTGTTTTCTTGTACGTTTTGCCTGCACTGACACCAGTATGGCTGCCATGTTTTAATTTCTCCTTCCCGCTTTCCTCATTACCATCTCCCGTCCCCAAAGTCCCTCTTATTCCTTTCCGCTGTGTCACGTGATCCCATTGGCCGTTCTGCCTGAAACGTGTCTCACCTTGATATCCATCCTTTCCTCTCACTTTCCGTACGTATCCGGCAGTTTTTCTCACATCCCGCAAACGTTCCAGGCTCAACCGACCCCTCACCTTGTCCGAAAAGATCGTGTACGGCCACTTGGACGACGCCGCCGGCCAGGAGATTGCCCGCGGCAGGACCTACCTGCGGCTGCGGCCGGACCGCGTGGCCATGCAGGACGCCACCGCGCAAATGGCCATGCTGCAGTTCATCAGCAGCGGACTCCCCCGCGTGGCTGTTCCCTCCACCATCCACTGCGACCACCTGATTGAGGCTCAGATTGGGGGGGCACAGGATCTGCAGCGGGCCAAGGTGGGTGGCGAGGGCTGGGGGCGGAGGAAGCTGAGACTCCAGTGGGTCAAGGAGTGGATCGGAGTGAGAAGAAGTTCTAGTTACACTCATTGATAGTCAGCCAGGACTGAACCAACCATTTTTGAGCACCTAAGCAAAATTTGATTAAAGGGCTGGTTCACCCCAAAGCTAAAAAACAAAATGCTTTAGAGGGGCTGTAGTGCTATTATTCATCTAGGTTGCTCTGCTGGGTGTTGCCTAGTTTTGGAGATATCGGGTGTATAACTGTCGGTCTTCTCTCAAATATAGTGGGAGTGAATGGCATTCTTTCTCTGGTGATTTAAGGGCCAAAAAATTCATTTGAAAAATTCAACAGCAATGTTTTTCACCAGAAATCATGACCCGATTACTGAAGATAATCCACAGACTTTGTAGTGAGCAGTTTCATGTAGGAACAGTTTTCTCCTACCAAACTCCACGCTCCAATTGGATCAATGCACTGAAGATATCGCAAGGGTGTTCATGCTCATATCTTCTGCACAGTGATGGGATTGGTGTTTGGAGAAGAACAACCTAGATGGATAGATAGCACTAAAGCCCCTCTAAAACATATCTTTTTTCAGTTTGGGGGTGAGCTGCCCCTTTAACCTTGTCATTTGTCATCTTCCTGGCTTCTCTCATTTTCTGGTCAAGTTCATCCAAGTTGGGTTCAATTAGTTCCCATCCATCTGGAGGGGGTTTTCGGCTCCTTTTAACGTTTGGCGTTGATTTAAGTAAAAATCAAAATGTTAAACACAAAGAAGGCTGTGAAGCTGTCAATCCTAGCTAGCCTGCTGGCCACAGGATGGGCTCCCCCTGCTTGCCACACCAACACCTCTTCCTGCAGCAGCCCAGCTTCCGTAGTTGGTCTCCTATCCATGTACTGGCCAGGCCCAGATCTAGTCTGACCTGCAGGTGGTATAGCAAGACTCTGTAACAGTGAACATCAGGCCATTTCCTGCTCCTGTTCCCATAGGAAGTGAATCAAGAAGTTTATAACTTCCTGTCCAGTGCTGGAGCGAAGTATGGAGTCGGTTTCTGGAAACCAGGTTCTGGAATCATCCATCAGGTACTGTATATCTATGATGATTTTCTGCGAGGCTTTAAAACCCTAAAAGCAGGAATAATCTTGCCTATTTCTCAAGGATTGTGCAATAAATTACTGTTCTGTGAAGTGTTTGCTAGTGTTATTTTTCATAATTGCATGTGTACTCAATGGTTGCTATATTTAGGATACCTGCAGGTTAACATAAAAAGCCTGTTTCATCAAATAGTGAATCATGTGGCTGCAGCTGAATATACACAGCATGCAGACGGGGCTAAGAGGCTGGGCCACTGTTTGGCTAAGCATTAGCATTGCTAATACGCGTCGCTAAGCAACTTTGTGATGCAATTGCTGGTGCCAGATGTGGCGGTTCTTGCATCTCAGAAACAGCTGCCCTCCTGGGATTTTCACACACCGCAGTGTCTAGAGTTTACAGAAAAGGGTGCAGTAAACAAAAAATATCCAGCCCATGGCTCTTTTTCTGGCTGATAGGTTACAACAGTGCTTCCCAGTCTGATCCACGGGGGTCCACAGCAGGTCCACCTTTTTGCTCCCACCGAGTACCCTGCCAGACAGCTGGGAGGGAGCAAAAATGTGGTCTGTGGGTCTCTGAGGAGCGGCTTGGGAAACACTGGGCTAAAAGAATGGTGAGACTTTTTAAAGCTAACAGGAAGGCCCCAAATGCCATAATGGCAGCTCGATATAGCAGTAGTCTTTTAATTCACGGCTCATCCACCCTTGAAGCAGGGGTGTTCATAAGGTGGCTGCTGAGTGTTCGTGTTCAGTTTTGTACCTCCTCATGTTGTCATTGGTCCTCATCAGATCATTCTGGAGAACTACGCCTACCCCGGGGTCATGCTGATTGGCACCGACTCACACACCCCCAACGGGGGCGGACTAGGCGGGATCTGTATCGGAGTGGGCGGAGCCGACGCTGTTGATGTCATGGCCGGAATCCCCTGGGAGCTCAAGTGTCCCAAAGTCAGTCCCCTTTTGGCTCCAATGCATCTGCTCTTTTGATTTTGTCCGGCCTCCTCTCCTCACCTTCTCGCACGATGACCGATCGCTCGTCTCCCCTTCCCCAGGTGATCGGCGTGAAGCTGACCGGTACCCTGTCAGGCTGGACCTCCCCGAAGGATGTGATCCTGAAGGTGGCCGGGATCCTGACGGTGAAGGGGGGTACGGGGGCCATCGTGGAGTACCATGGCCCGGGGGTGGACTCCATATCCTGCACCGGTGAGAGCCTCTGCTGACCCTGTTGAGATGCTTCAGAGTGCAGATGGGGGTCAGATTTAACCAAGTGCGAAACAGACTCCCAAGCACACCTTGTTAACCCTTCCTGTCAGGCGTGAGGAAGACAAGGACAGAGATGGATGGCCGGTCAGGTTCAGACACCGCATGCGGGAGAAAATGCTAAATTCAGGTCCACAGAAATGCCTCCAAAAACATGAGCTAGAAGCTCTTAGACACTAGCAGAGAAATAGATAATCATCCTGCAGGTCACCTGACCCATGCTGATGTCACTAAGGCTGTCCCCCCCCCCCAGGCATGGCCACCATCTGTAACATGGGGGCCGAAATCGGGGCCACCACGTCTGTGTTCCCCTACAACAACCGCATGAAGACCTACCTGGAGAAAACTGGCAGAGCAGGTCGGTACCGGAGCATTTAGTGTAAGGTCTGGCTGGGTCGAAATAGAGAGTGAGTGGTACCAGCTTGTCCCGTGTCTCTTCCCCGTCTGCAGACATTGCCACTTTGGCGGACGAATACAAAGATGACCTAGTGCCTGACACCGGATGCCAGTACGACCAGGTCATCGAGGTCAACCTGAGCGAGGTAATGCTTGCACGTAGCCCCG
This sequence comes from Cryptomyrus ogoouensis, assembly GCA_025773925.1. NCBI lineage: Eukaryota > Metazoa > Chordata > Actinopteri > Osteoglossiformes > Mormyridae > Cryptomyrus > Cryptomyrus ogoouensis. The sequence continues at coordinate 880,051 of JAOYFF010000046.1, forward strand.
GGCGGCAGCCAGAGGTGGAAAGTCCAGGTCCAAAAAGTAAAAATCCAGATCAGGATTTTGTTTTCAGTTGAGTACTCTGTAACTGTGACTCTTTATACTCAACTAGTTGGTTGAAACAAAATCTTGGTCTGGATTTGTACTTTCTGGACCTGGACTTTCCACCTCTGACAGTAGACCGATTGTGGCGATTTCGGTTATTAAATCATTGCAGCTACGCACCCTTTAGTTCGGTTAGTGTGTGGGCCTCTCGCGCAGAGCGCTGCAGTTACAGTGTCCCACTCAGTGTGTCCTGTTTGTCCCCCCATGCGTCCCGCCGGGCAGCTGAAGCCACACATCAATGGGCCCTTCACCCCCGACCTGGCACATTCCGTGGAGGACATCGGCGCCGTGGCCGAGAAGAATGGTTGGCCCTTGGAGGTCAAAGTGGGTCAGTGCGCCGGCCGCTGGCCCAGATGTCCGAATGCCAAGTGGCTGAAGATTTTATGCAAAGGGCTTGAAAAAAAAATCTCTAAATGTGAAGTTCCTGTCCTTTTGTCATTTTCTCCTTTTCCCTGATCGGGTATCTTGTGCCTGCATGCGCCCTACAGGCCTGATTGGTAGCTGCACCAACTCCAGCTACGAGGATATGGGTCGGGCCGCATCGCTGGCCAAGCAGGCCCTGGACCGCGGCCTCAAGTGCAAGGCCCAGTTCACGGTGACCCCGGGGTCAGAGCAGATCCGCGCCACCATCGAGAGGGATGGCTATGTGAGTCCCTGGGGCCGTCTGCGCGGCTGCTTTCCATGAGGCGGGCGATGGGCGACCTGACACTCATATTCTCCCTCCGTCTGTCCTGGCTGCAGGCTGAGGTCCTGAGAGATGTTGGTGGTGTGGTTCTGGCTAACGCCTGCGGGCCCTGCATTGGCCAATGGGACAGGTACGTCACCCTCGCCCCTGCTGAGCCTGTTCACCAAAGGCGGGGGCGTGTGATACTGGGGCACGGATGCGGAATTTTCGACTGATACGATAACCAATATATTTTTGTCTAACATCACCAATGCTGATAACCAGCTAACTTATGACCTGCTTGCCGAGATGCAGGCGCAGATTAGCAGAATGACGCTACATCATGTTTTATTCTGTGGAAAAGAAAAGATCAGATTGTGGCTCAGATTTAATAATAGATTGTAAACGTGCAGCAGGCCGGTACTTTGAGACTTCTTTTATGCTCGCATTGAGCTTATGGGAGTTTTACTTACACAGAAATGTTCTGGGGAAAGAAGGAACGATGATTGGTTCAGAGGAATAACTAATCAGATTGCAGCGGAGATGGGTCCAAGCAACTAGAGGAGGCAGAACCAAAGCATCTGATTGAGCCGGTGAAATCCCTCATCCTCAGCTGCTTAAAATGGCTGATTGTCCAATGCGAGCATCTCCATCATTTTACTAGTTGTGTTTTTAGCTCTGGTGCTGATAACGTTGGATTTTGATAAAGTCTAAACATCGGCCGGCAATATCGGCCAAGACTGACACACCGGACCTAGATTTTTGATGAATATCGACCGATACAGATTTGTTAACTGAAATATCGTGCATCTCATCGTTTTCCATAAACTCCGATTTTGATTGTGTTTATAGAGTATAAAATCTGTTTAATCTGTGTTATTCTTGCTCTCCTCCTGCCACCATAGCCATCCCATCACTGCAGGTAGCATTTCCTAAGCGTCAGACACGCTTTCGTTATCATTTCTGCTTTTCTTATCGCTCGGTCCCGTTTTATGTATTATGGCACGTTTTCACAAGCGAGCTTAACCCAGAGCGCTGTGCGGTGACATAATCCCATAAGCCTTTCCGTTGGCTCGATCGTGGACTGGCGTGGACACCTGCAGTGGTGCCGGTAGCAGTAGTGATGGCAGAAGGGGGAATTGGACGCGGTGCCAGCGGCCTTTTCGGCCGGGATAAGGGGGTGGCTCCGGGCCTCGTGCGGCGCGGTCGGGATCGGCCCTGACTGCCCTCACCTCCTGTCTCAGGCGCGATGTGAAGATGGGTGAGAAGAACACCATCGTAACGTCCTTCAACAGGAACTTCACAGCCAGGAACGACGCCAACCCGGCCACCCACGCCTTTGTCACCTCTCCCGAGGTACCCATGAGCCCTCGCTCGCACACTTAGTCACGCGCCATGCAGTTCCCTAATAACGGGACACCAATCCCCTCTCAAACGGAATCTCTATGTTCCTGTTCCCTTTATTGAATTGATCATTTTGGCAGAAAATCGCCTCACCTTGCCAAGTCTCGATCAGGAATGAATTCAAATTTATTCCCTAAAATCTGTATTACTCTGGCTTGGGATCTGTGTTAGTTTTTCCTGTCCGCAATCCTCCAAAACCTTGACGTACTCTGGTCTTGCCTGTGTGTCCTTTTCAGATAGTCACTGCCCTGGCCATAGCCGGCACCCTGAAGTTCAACCCCGAGAAGGACTATCTCACAGCCGCCAACGGGGAGAAGTTTAAACTGACGCCCCCTACAGGTGACGAGCTGCCAGCGCAAGACTTCGACCCCGGCCAGGACACCTACCAGCATCCGCCGGCAGACGGAGGCTCCCTGCGCGTAGACGTGAACCCCCAGAGCAACCGCCTGCAGCTGCTAGAGCCCTTCGACAAATGGGACGGCAAGGACCTGGAGGACCTGCGGGTGCTTATCAAGGTGGGAGACTCGGGGGTGTTCTGGCTGCATTTCCGGGTGCGCTCAGTAGGGGGCCAACGAGGGAGCCTAACAAAAACGTGCCGATGGGAGGAGCCTGTGTTGCGCTCAGGTTAAGGTCCCTGCTGAAGCCCCACGGTAACTGTGGCAGCAGAGCAACAGCCTGTGGCACACAGCAAAGGCAGAAGGAGGTGACGAAGGCTGGAATCGTGCAGATTTTCTGTCTCCTGCTAATTTAAAAAAAAAAAGAGGAAGACTTCTATGTTGTTATACATCCATCCATCTACCTTGCATGTTGCTTTCATTGATTAGAGAGCGACAAGCTTCTGGGAAAGCGCAGGACAGAGGCATACCGGGTGGCTGCCAGGTTATCGCAGGGCTCACACAGCTGCACACACTGCGGGCTGTTTAGAGACACTGGTTCCTCAGGTCAAAATCAGAGGTGGACAATCCCAGTCCAGAAAGTGAAAATCCAGACCAAGATTTTGTTTCAACCAACCAGGTGGGTGCTCAATGACTGTGACTCTTTATACGCAGCTGGTTGGCTGAAACAAAATCTTGGTCTGGATTTTTACTTCCTGGACCTAAAATTTCCACCCCTGGCGAAAATTACCCTCCCGGCAGAACATCTGCATCCAGCGATGTGAGTCCAGGGAATTTAGTGTCATTAGAGACACTCACCCCCCCGCCATAAACAGTGGCTGCGCGCTGTGCCTTACGGCTGGGACCGAGAGGCTGAGGTGAACCATCTACCCCCAGAGGCCATTAGGATCCTCAACACCCCCGGTTACAAACTAAAATAAGGTGCCACTGCACCCTACACTTGAAATATTTTTTCATATATTTTTTTTTATATTTTTTCTTATAAATTTTATCATCCCTTTATATACTTTCCTTATATGTCTATATTTTTAGTGCTTATTTTGTTAATATTTTATTTTGTAGATTCTGTTTATTGTTTATTATACAATCTAGAGCTGCAATGTACTTACACGTGATGTACCACTGCATTTGTGCACGTGACAAATAAAAATTTAGAAACTTGAAAATGACGTATGTTTTGACCGTGGGAGGTTAGTCATGCAAACTCCACACACAGAGTCGAGGTGGGATTTGAACCCACGACCCTGGAGGTGTGAGGCTACAGTGCTAATTATGCACCCCGACCCACACAGGTGAAGGGTAAGTGCACCACGGACCACATCAGCGCCGCTGGGCCCTGGCTGAAGTTCCGCGGCCACCTGGACAACATCTCCAACAACCTGCTGATCGGCGCGGTCAACGTCGAGAACGACGCCGTCAACAAGATCCGCAATCACCTGACGGGCGAGTACGACGGCGTACCCGATGTGGCCCGGCACTACAAGGTGGGAGTGGGGCGAGTGCAGCCCACATGCTGGAGTTGCTCCAAATGTTGCAGTTTGATGGACTTCCTCCCATTCGGTCGTTAGCCTTTATTTGCTAACGAGACTTTCCTGTAAAGTAGCGAGCTTTTAGTTACCAAGGTATGCAGATGGGTGTTTATTGATAAGCTGACGAGAAGAGCCCTGTTTAAGGATCCTTTATCATGGCCCTTTAGCCGCTATGCTTGATACTTGCTAACCAAGTATAGCCATAGATTTAAGCTAATTGCAGTCGATTGATGGACATGACAGCCAGAGCGACGCAGTGTATGTGATTTTATATGGTGCCCTGACCATAATCGGGGTGTGACTTTGCAGAAGCATAGCGTGCAGTGGGTTGTCGTGGGAGACGAGAACTATGGCGAGGGCTCCAGCAGGGAGCACGCCGCCCTGGAGCCACGACACTTGGGCGGCCGGGCCATCATCACTAAGAGCTTCGCCCGGATCCACGGTGCGTCTCCAGGGAAGTCGCAGGGGCTGAGGCTTGGCCTGTCTACGTGTCACTGAATCAATACCTGCACTGGGTTCTCCATAACCTTGGCAGCGCTAATTTCCAGAAAACAATTTTCCTCTCTCGTACCCCAGAGACCAACCTGAAAAAGCAGGGCCTGCTTCCTTTGACCTTCTCCGACCCCCAGGACTATGAAAAGATCCGCCCCGATGACAAAATCTCCATCATTGGCCTCAAGGACTTTGCTCCGGGCAAGGTGAATAAGACATTTCACCTCCACTGTTGACAGTGCTGTCGGTCCTTTGCTCTTCCTTGGCTTTTTGTGTGACACCCACGTATGCCATTTGAAGTGAGAGTCTATTAGCCCATTCTGTGTCTACATTAAGGAGAATTACAGTCGGAATTACAGATGTACAGTCCATGCTAACGGGTCAATTTGATTTACTTTATAGCTCATGCATAGTAATGTGTGTAATATACTCCCATCATAGGAATCCCTGTTTACTCATCCTCCCTATTACTCATATGCCTTAGTACTGGCTGTGTATTTTTGAGAGTATTTTATTGAATGCACTTATCCTCTGCTGTGCTTCCTTTCCCAGCCTCTGAAGGCCGTGCTAAAGCACAGTGACGGCCGCCAGGACGCCATCCTGCTCAACCACACCTTCAACGAGACGCAGATCGAGTGGTTTCTGGCCGGGAGTGCCCTTAACAGGATGAAAGCGCTGCAGAAGTGATGGGGGGTGGGGCCTACAGATACTAGGGAGGAGTCTGGCAAAAGAGGGAGGGGTTATACACCTGTGTGAAGAAAGAAGTCACAACCCTATGGTGCAGTACAATTACGGTCTGTACTAAAGATATGTCTGTGAAGGTGACAGTGCACTCTTGCGGTTCAAAATGCCACTGACACGCCCAAAAATCACTTTTCATTGCCACTCACCATGACTCACTTCCACTGATTATGCCTCTCATCCATTCTGACACGCTTTCATGTATCAGCTGCGTATGATAATCCTTGGGGATCAGACACACCCTGTTTTGTAATGCATTAGGTCATTTTTAATAGCCGCTCTGTGTTTTCATATTTCACAGGTATTTATTTGTGCTTTTCTGGAGATCCAGATGGGGATGCGCTTTCTCCTGTATGCTGTACAGTTCCCGGACGCTCGCGCCTCCCTGTGGACCTGCCGCTTTGACGCAGCTCTGTTTCACAACGTATTTTGTCCATCTTTTATACGCACTCAAGGTGCAGGGATTGAGCCGCACAGCACAGACCTACGACAGTGCTGACAGAATGTCTTGGGGCGCTTGCTTCATTCAGTAAAAATATTGCAAATATATTGGTTTTATAACAACAATCATTACTTCATTTGTTAATACCTATTACATTAGCAACGACCAGTTGTTTTAAGTAAAATATTAATTTCAAGTAGTAATACTGGGTGCGTTGTACTTAAGAACACCTTTGCCATAACAAAAAAACACCAAACATTTTTGTTTGGTATCCTTATGGGAGCAAATGACTACAATTTCATTTAAGTAAAATGGCAAGAACAAGACTGAATGAGTCAGTCAAAAAATGATAACGAAAGATAATGTCTGTGCGAAGACATGTGCAGGTGTGATAAACATTACTTGTCAATGGACTTTTGTTGTGAAGCCAAAGTTTGCAACAGTTTGGAAAAATTAAGCAAGTGTCCCAAGACTTTCTGTGAGCATGGTAGGTGGCCAGATTCTTTACTGGGGGGTCTTTTTCTGTTTTATTTTTATTGCAAGTTTGTATTGTGAGGTGACTTTTTTTGTAATACTCAGCATTAAACTGCCCGGGGATGCACTTGGGCCACTAGCCTTTTAACAATGTCCCACAGACATACTTCAAGCAGCCTGGTCCACCCAAAATTACATGAAACTTCCCTTCTACACGCACTTATACACTCCTCACATGCCCAGATTATTTACTCTATCCTCATCCAAGAGATTTTGCTCCACCCTCCCATTCCTTTTGTCTTGATGACTGATTGTCACTGTGATCCATGGTGATATTTCACGTGTTGTTTTGTGTTTGTGTGGAACGAAGGCCATCTGACTAAGCGTTGCCCTGGTGACTGTCTGACTAGGGTGGGTGTGTGAGACACAGTACTGTCAGCGATGCAGTCAGAGTGCGTGGTCTCCATTCCCCTGTGGTATCATGTGTGGGCTGTACGGCCAGCCGGGGTGTGGGTGGTCTTTTAAGGGCCAACTTCTGAACATACGCACAATTAACACAACGTGCCGAAGTCTGTGCGGTGCCACTTGGCAACACAGCCACACTATGAACATATTTCTCTTTAATTCTCCCAAGATAGTTTTTTGGCAAGTGGATTCTGTTCCTCAAATTCTGTTACGGTTTTGCCTGCTATGTCTGTCTATTCTAAAACTGAATCCTGGAACTCTTCGTTAAGGCTTTGGATGGAGATTTTTGCCCTTGTATATGTGTGTTGATGTACTCACTGTAACAAGGGGTAAAGTCCACATGAATATCTCTTATTGCGGTACCTGATTTTGGTAAACCTGTTAACCTTTGAGGGACCTGAGATCACCCGTACTTTAGGGTGTGACATGGGACTGTTTGAGTATGTTGAATGCTTTACTCGCAGAATATTTTTCTGTTTTCCTCCTAGTGCATTGAGAATGTAAGCCCAATCTTTGGACCATATGTACTGGCACCCTGAAACTTGGTATTTTTGGCACTGTTAATCAAACAGTAAATTGAATTCTTTTGGGGGAGCTGGTCCATTTGTTAAAAGGTTATATTGTTGATAGGATTTCTTCTGTAACACATGACAGAGCTGATCTGTGATTCTCTGTGTAGAATAACAATAGCAATTGACTTTGTTTACTGAAAATTGTGCAAGAATACTCTTGGAGGACTGACTGTCTTCTGAATGGTTTCCATGATTGAAGGTAAAGTGATACATTTAGAAGGTTATGATTTGTTGTTGCAGGAAGATTTCTGCTAAACAGTTCTGATCAATGCTGCATTTTTCCCAAACTGTGTGTTTACCTTGAATTTACATGTTTATTTTTGAACCATAAATGACTTTTCTTTTGTACAGATTACTAAAAGTTTCCCAGTTCAAATCAGAATCAAAGTCAGGCAGCACATTTTATAATTGTGTGGATTAAAGCTTGTTTGAGGTTCATGACCTGCAAACTGTTTTATTGAATCTGCAGCAGCTGCTCTCTTACTGTTAATAAAGTGCAGAAACTGTGAAAATGGTACGTGCTGTGTGACCACTGAGTTTTTGTGTCTGTATAAACAGGGTAATGGTGACAAGCTCATTTGCATTATGAATAATAAAGCTGTATTAATGTATTTTAAATCCCTTTTACAGTGCTTTGAGTTTGTTCGTTCTACTTATTCTGTATCATTTTAAAATGTTTGACCTTCACGTGTTTCACAAGATAAGTATTGTGTGTACATGCACTTACATATATTACCTAATATTGTTAGTAATTTAATTTTAGGATGTCTGCATTGTATATAGAAATTCATTATAAATACCTCCAGAACTTATAGGACTAAAAATTTCAATGGTTTTAGGTCTTACTGGGTAATAAGCTTTTAATCCATAGTTTTTATACCTCTTATTTACCAAGAGAAATAATTAACATGTTAGAGACAATTTGGAAATGTCATAAATTCATTCATTCCTTCCATCCATCCATCCATCTATCAATCATATTCAAGGTTGTTCTTTTGAGTGTTTGCATACATAGGCTACCTATGATAAAAAAATATGAGCTAGAATATTGATAGATTCATGACTGAATGATCACACATTGACATTGACACGTTAACATGTAATCAATTATATATATATTTTTAGTTACCAATATGTCAGCACTGACACCTTTTTTCATCACTTTATTAGAGTTAATTGTGGCGGTAAAAATCACTGAAAAATATAAAAAATAAGTCGTTCTGGCTAAGGGCGTCTGCCAAATGCTGTAAATGTAAATGAAAATGCACAGGTTCAGAATTCTGTGAAACGGGCGGATTTAAATGTTTACCGTAAATTGATACCTTTGTCGTAATGAACAACATGTAGTAGTGACGTTGACGGCATGTCGTGAATTGCCCTGACACAACACGGTATCGTTTATGCTTCATGGCATGTATAATCTAAGACTCCGCTGAAGAAATTGTAAAGAATTGTATCACGATTGCTTGCAGCCGAAGACTTAGTGGCTGTTCTGGTTACACAAGAAGGTAGCTAGATAAATTGAATTTAGCGTCTCGAGCAGTGTTTTGCTATCACTTAAAATTTAATGTGTACGGGCTCCACGCGTGTTCATAAAATCATATAACGCGAAATAAAATAGTGTAATAACGTCGCAATTTTTAAATTTACATGTGTTAGGTAACTTTTGCTACTTTAATGAAACTATATTATTTTAGTAGACATCTTAACTATTCTCGATGTAGGGATTACATTCTTCTATTAAAAGATGTTTCATGATTTTTTTAATTTTTTTTTTTGCTTTCGTTCTCGACCCTATGTCCGTGTGTCAGTATGTTTGTGGTGGTGGAGATGGTTGACACCGTAAGGATTCCTCCATGGCAGTTTCAAAGGCAACTAAATGATACCATCGCAGAGGAGCTTAATAAGAAGCTGGCCAACAAGGTAAGGGGGGGGCTTCTGACTCAGATCATACATGACACACAATCAATAATATGGCTCTTTATCTAAATAACTTTGTGTTTGTGTAAAGATTAAAGCTGAAGTACATTTTCTGTTATGTGTACAAATTTTTGATGGTGTTCTGTCACACTCAGCCCTTATTTCTCATTTCCTTATCAGGTAGTATACAGTGTGGGCCTATGCATTTGTCTCTATGACATTACTAAGCTGGAAGACTCTTATATATTCCCAGGGGATGGAGCCTCCCACACTAAAGGTATGAAAGCAGATTGGAGGGGCATTATAACACCCCATCCTGTTGGCAGACAAATTAAAGCCCACACAGCAATACAGATGAGAGTTTAGATCGGGGTGGGTAACCTGATCCCTGGAGAGCCAGTGCGGGTTTTTGGGATGACCTCTCAATCAGTCAATAATAAAACAGTGGTTCTCAACTCCAGTCCTGGGGACCCACTGTTATTGGCTGATTGAGAGGCCATCCCAAAAACGCGCACCGGCTCTCTGTGGATCTGGCTCGCTACCCCTGACTTACATTAAATTTTAAATCAGCTTTGTTTAGTATTTTGTTCTGGGTTTGGTTATCTTATATTTGCAATTTAGAATATATGATTTTCTTTGTAATTGGTAAAATATTTCCCACTGTTACCTCAATCAGGATATCTATAACTAGTAAAAACCTGCATTAGTTTCCTGTTCTGTCCTACTTTCTGTTGATCAGTGCACTTCAGATATGTGGTATTCCATCCATTCCTGGACGAGATCCTAGTGGGGAAGATAAAATACTGCAGCCAGGAAGGAGTGCATGGTAGGATGTGCGATGGACTGCTGTTCTTCCACTTCAATTTTTTTCTTCCAGCTATTCTTGTCTAGGCATCCATGCAAACTTTTAGTAATGCTGGCCAGTGTCTGATGCTGATTTTCTGTTTGTCTGTCTTGGTCGACAGTATTCCAACTTCTCCATTATTGGAGTGTTTCTGAGAGTTGTCTTTTATGTACATAATAGTAAGTTAGTAGTAGGGAATGTGGTCCACAAAATATCAGTCAGGGGAGTTTTACTTACACAAAAATGTTCTGAGGGCAGAACTAAGAGGAGGCGGGACCAGGACACCTGATCGGTTGGACCCACCTCCTCTAGTTGCTTGGACCCACCTCCTCTAGTTGCTTGGACCCCCCTCCTCTAGTTGCTTGGACCCACCTCCTCTAGTTGCTTGGACCCACCTCCTCTAGTTGCTTGGACCCACCTCCTCTAGTTGCTTGGACCCACCTCCTCAACAATCTGATCTGTCTTTTTTCGTTCTGCCCTCAGAACATTTTTGTAAAAACTCCCATGAGCCAAAATGTCTTCATAGCAGACTGAAAAAGGGCCTTAGAAGCATACATAAAGTGAAAAGTATACTTTAGTGTGCTTTGATTAAACTATTTTGCATTTTTATATTGTACCACACATTTCTGAGCACTTCTGTTTAGTAATGAATGTGATGTACATTTTTCATTCAAGATTATGTCTGTTAATCTCATTAAAAAGAGCTGGGGTGTCTTTAATATCCAGGTCATAATCGTGATTCAAGATATCACGTTTGCTTGCCTTGCTTGTGTCTCACAGTAAGCCTGGGATTCTTTGATGACATCATCATTCCCCCAGAGTCTCTCCAACAGCCCGCCAAGTTGTATCCTGCACAGTGAGATTTTTTTCTGCCCCCATGATATGAGTTAATGTCTGACGATATGACACTGTTGCTGAACGTGGGGGTGGCTCATCGCCATCCAAGGCCCATCTATATTCCTTCACCGTGCGCATCAGTGATGAAGCTGAACAAGTTTGGGTGTGGGAGTACGAGACAGATGAGGGGGCCCACGATCTCTACATGGACCAGGGCGAGGAGATCCGCTTCAGAGTGGTGGACGAGCTCTTCGTAGACACGTCCCCGACAGGCCCTTCTGCTGCAACGACTGACTCTGCTGCTGCACCTGGGACTGAGGACAGCGGCCAGAAGAAGGAGGCTCCGTACACTCTGATCGTAAGGGACACAAACCCCTAACCACTCTCAAAGTCGTCAGATCGCTGTACTGTTCACGAAACACAACTTTTCTTGTAATCGGGAATCTTGTAGTCGTGGTTTACGCAGTACATGACTGATCAGCAACAGGGGGTCACACACTACAAGATTTTTCACCGGGAGGAATCCCCGATGAGTCTGTCTGGTCTCAAAGCTATGTTTTGTCATGAAAACACACTAGAGAAATGAGACAGGGAAATGATAATTCTCTAGTGTCAATGTGCTGCAAATTGTTAAAACACTTTCATCAAATTAAATCAAATCACTTTAATCAAATCAAGTTAACCCTTGTATATGTCACAAATAACCATAACTGTGACCCCTGAACACTATGAACAGTTAGTAAACAAATTGTACTTTTAAAACCTTTTTAAACTCCATCCTTGGGTGTTGTCTTGTGCTCTCATTGGCTGTAGTTTTTCGCAGCATTGATTGCCAGTTGCAACCAGGTCACAGCACTTTTCACGCTACAGGATTTGGAGTCGCCGACTGGTCCAGATATTTAGCCTGCTAGATATGAGACATGCTTTTGCAACATATCGGCAATTCTGTCGAGTCGCATCTTTAAACACTTCACAAATAGCAATTCAGCACCAATTTGCCAGCACCGAGTGAACACCAATTTGCCTCTGATTTGGGGCTTTTGTCCACGATCCCTAAAAACTGTTAGCGAGCGGTTAATCGGGGGCTAAAATCATGTAGTGTGAGCTTAGCACAACAAGCAAATACACATCAAGTGAGTGATAAACTGTACGCTCGTTGTGGTTCAGTTGCACATGCTACCTGAACGGTGACACACCTCTGCATTGTGATCACTTGATCTTTTCTCACATTGCATTTCTGCACATTTCCCCGTCACTGGATTGTTGTTAGTAATTTTGTTTCACTTCCTCAGAATCATTATTCTTGTGTTCCAGGGCTCTATCAGCGAACCAGGCTTGGGCCTTCTCTCGTGGTGGAACAACTAGCGAAGGAATCAAATGGACTGGTCGACATGAGAGGGTGCAGAGGAACAGACCCTCGTTTATCTGACCCTCTCGGAGTTCCCATGCCCTCCTGGCAAAATCATACGAATGATGTCTTCTTGTAATTCTGTGGAGCAACCCGGGCCAAGGACCCCTAGGGCCCGAGTACTAGGAGCTGCAGTTCTCCCAGTGGGACCCAGTACATTACTCTGTGAAAAGGGTGCCATAATACTATTGATGTCTTAGTATATCTGTTAATCTGAGTGATATGGGAGAGTTGAGTTCATGTGTTCATGCTGAAAGACCCTTATGAGCACAACAGAAAGGCACCTGACTGGGATCTCAATTGGTTTTCCATCTCATCTGCGAAATGCTTGTTCTAAGCTTCGAACCTATGGAGGCATGTATTGTATATATATATAACCTCAAATTGCTATGATTATTAATTTCTGTGGTGAGACTGGATAATTAAGAGAATACCACAGTTCAAATGAACGTGTACAGTCCAATGCTGTGTAACAGCTGAAGGAGTATGTAAAATTAGAATATTTTTTATTTATATAATATTGAAATTATTTTAGCTATGACTTGGTTTCATCTGGAGTGACCAACTAAGCCCCAAACACCATGAACCTGGAGATGTTTGCGCGCTTAATGCGATATTGATCGTTGTTAACGTTTTGGAGAATTTATACTGCATATGAGTTTTTGGTTTTTATTTTCCAAGCTGGATGCATTTTCGATTAATAAAAACCATTTTCCTTGTTTTGCCTGTACACACGTTACAACCGAATCCAGCCGGATCATTGCTCACACTGCACGCCCGCTCACACGCTATTAGTCAGTCTGGAGATGCGACGGAGTCCCAAAACGTGAGGGTATTCCACTGATCTGCGCCTTTCATTATATATTTATTTAATGTTATATAACAGCGAGATTCAAGGCATATGCACTTCCGTCTTCCGACTGCCAACAGGGTCTATCACGGTAGGATTGGATTGTTTCATGCATGTGTGTATGGATGTATGTATATAATTGTGCTGCCTTTTGTTTTATGTAAACCGCTGCCTTGTGGTATTTGTAATCTAAATCAGGATACAAAATCACAGCCTCGCGGTTTCTCTTTAGAGCTAAGTTTTTATTAAATGTGAGACCTTCCAGCTTTTCGCTGTGATTATCACACCTTGGAGGCGCCGATATGTTAAACTGTCGAATGTTCTGGAACCAAAGGGAGGCGAGCTGATGGCCGGGAAGCCGGATCGGCGTTTCTCTAGCCTGATTCAGGGCATCTGACATCACTCGATCGTATGATTATATTAAGATGAGAAGATTAAGATTAAGATCCTTTTCTCCAGAATTCGCCCAAAACTGAAGTGTCTTCAGACTTCAAAGGACTCTCCCTGTTCCCTTCACTTGTAAATCAGATGATGTGTTTTATAACCTAGATACCATAGGTACTTAAACACTCAAATATATTTTTAAACGAAACACGATACTGCTTCGCTGCCGTTACATACAGTATATGGTGGCGTAACTATACAGCGTTGTTTATTAATGTACATCTCAATATGATCGTCTTTGTCTAGCTGTTTTTTTACTCTCCTCCGGAGCACAGATTCCAGTAACACAGACGCTGCTTCTTACAAGAAGCTCTGTAATGTGAACCTCATTGTTCATCGCTTAATTATGATAAAATAAGGTGTCAGCTTTCTGTCGACGCTGTTTCCGTTATTTGGTGCCGGCCGTCGGGTAAAGTAGCTGAATTATCTGCAGGGTAGTGCGGTGTATGTTTAATCAGATTTTATACAGCATTAAAATCCTTCGTGACGTAAGAGGTTTATGAGGATCCGCGTTGCGCTGCGCGCTTTGACGTCAGATCAAAGTACGCTCTGGCACATGGAAACTGTCTGTGTCACTGCATAGTCTAGACTGTCCCTGGGAGAGAAGATGATGTAGTCACTGCTATTAAAGACGCTCCTTTGGTTGCCTGTGTAAGATCGGCAATGTAGTATATGCAAAGATTTCTCTAATATAGAGGTATATCCGCTCGTCCTTCCTCCAGCTGCCTTTCCTGGTCAGGGTCACAACAGGTCTGAGACAATCTGGGGGATCTCTGCCTATTCCTAATACAGCTCAAAGAAATAATCCCTCCAGTGTGTTTTGGGTCTGCCCTGGGGCCTCCATCCAGTGGGATGTGCCTGGAACAGCCCACTTGGGAGCTGACCAGGTGGTATCTTTATGAGACGCCAGAACCACTTCAGCTTACTGCTCTCGAACCATCGAACCAATTGATCGATCTCATATTCCCTCTTACTGCTATTTATGAGCGGGATCTCGAAGTACCTAAACTGCTTCACTCACAGCGAACTCTTGTACCCCCTTACCTGAAAAGAGCCATTGACTTTTTCCAGTGATGGTACACTGGAACAATCACCTGACCTACATCCAAAAAACTGAAATCCAGGTCCTGACCTCTTGCAGATAGATAATAAAGAGCTCCTGACCTCCCATCAACCCGAGAGACATCCAGGTCTGAGAAGAACCTGCCAGATGCAACAGTGAAGCCGCACTCCAGTAGTAGTGATTTTCACAAACACCGATACAATCACACACGCATTAAGGGGCGTGGAAGGTGCGGCCGCCATGGGAGAGCCCGGCCTGTCGTCCCCGTCCGAGTCCCAGCTTCGGTCATCCCGCACCACTTCCCTGACCCTCTCCTTCCCTGCCCTGCGGGAGGGAAGCAGAGTGTGGGAACGAGCACCCCCCAAACCTGGGGAGCTTCCTAGCCCTCTGCCAACAAAGCGCACCCGCACCTACTCAGCGTGAGTACCTCACCGGCATCGCATGCTGCAGCGCATTTATATAACCCCAGCTCCCTGGGCGCCGCCACGGGTGGCTGCCCTTTGCGGACGGCTTACTCTACAAAGAGCAAGTTGAGGGAGGCGTAAAGACAATTTCCCCATGGGGATCAATAAAGTATCGATTATTATTATTATTATTATGATTATTTCTTGCACGTAATTGCATGGCTTTCAATTGCAAGTCCTCCTTTTCCCCTTAGATATAATTCCACATAATGTACATGAGCTGTGTAGATTGTGTTTCCCAACCTGGTCCTCAGGGACTCCCAGACGGTCCATGTTTTTGCTCCCTCCCAGACGGTCCATGTTTTTGCTCTCTCCCAGACGGTCCATGTTTCTGCTCCCTCCCAGACGGTCCATGTTTCTGCTCCCTCCCAGACGGTCCATGTTTCTG
>JAOYFF010000046.1:908715-923041 GCA_025773925.1 Cryptomyrus ogoouensis
CATACCCGCGCCTCCACACAGACCTCTCATCCTGTCCTCATACCCGCGCCTCCACACAGACCTCTCATCCTGTCCTCCTTCCCACGCCGCCCCACAGACGTCTCATCCAGTCTGCATCTAGCGTTCTCGCTGATTGCATTTGTTGCCACGTTATCACAGTGAATTTTATAAAAAAAATGTATATAAAGCATGATGTTCGTTGCTCCGTCATCCCTTGATATATTTTTTCATTTCTTGAGAATTTGGCTAAAACGTCAGAATCCCTTTCATTCGAGAGAGTAAGGTACTGTACAGTATTGTGTAATAATGTACAATGTACTTTATCAATTAAACTTCATTATATGTATACACACAAAAATCACGCTATATATGGGGTCTGCGGATGGTTTGCTATTCTCCGCGGTTTTGATTATTCATGGTAGGTCTTGGAACATATCACCCTCTGATAAGGGGGGGGATTACTGTACTTTTCTAGTGTTTTGCTGAGAATAAAACAGCGATTGAAATTATGTCTAAAATAACTTCTTTCCTTACCAGCCATGAGTACCATCGAAACACGACAGCTGACTCAGCCATGCAAAATGTTCTAGTCCTCACAGTACCATACCAGAGAAACTACTCCAGTTATTCCTACAACCTTTCAGGATTAGAACAGGTAAGACATTGCCTATGTTTTTATAAATTCTCTTTTATAGTTTAACTTTTTGGGTACTGGGGGTTATTGCGTTGATTTTTTTTTCCTTTTAATATTTTAATAATATGACTTGGTTGTACCAGTACCAAGAAGAGAACTTTTGAATGAATGTTCAGGTGTATGCAGTGCCAGTCAAAATTCTGGGCACACCTACCGAAATTTCTTTTTATAACGGCCCTAAGTGCACCTCGAGGTTAGGTAGCACGTATTATCTTGTGAACGAGGAAAGCGATGGAGTGCTGTGACCGATGACCTGGCCCCCACAATCCCCCGACCTAAACCCTATAGATCTGGTTTGGGATGAGATGGATGGAAGAGTAAGATCAACTTGTGGCCAGAGCTTGTGGAAACTCCTTCAGGCCTGTTGGAGAAGCGTTCCAGGTGGCTACATCTTTAAGCTGGGGGAATGAATGCCAAGAGTCTGCAATGCTGTCATCGAGGCGAAAGAGGGCTATTTTGAACAGTCTAAAATTTGAGAAAATTTCTCATGGTCGTTGCAATATTTCATATGTATTACTTCATTGTCTCAAGGTCTTTTATTATAAGGTGAATACAATGGCTAAAATAGGGACAACCCAATCATCTCTTGATCTTTGTCTCTCATGTCTGCCTGGTTTTCCATCATTCCTCCCCAGATAAAGAGACTGAGTGACTATGTCATAGGGTATCATGACAGTGTCCTGCTCTTTGGACACGTGCTAAGGCAGATGGCAGAATCACCCCCCGTCAGCATGGAAAACAGTGTCGAGCCGGAGGTCTTGACAAGTAGTCCCTTCAGGAACATCTCCTTTGAAGGTACAGTGTTCCTGGGAAGAACATTCTAGAACAGAATAAGCCTCACATGGACTGGTTACTTCTAGTAGGGCCACTAGAACAGTGTTTCTCAAACTAGTCTTCAAGGACCCCTAGACAGTCCATGTTTTTGCTCCCTCAGAGCTCCCCAGCACTAGAGTAAAAATGTGGACTGTCTGTCAGAGAGCTGGGAGGGAGCGAAAACGTGGTATTTTCACATGTATTTGTTTGCTCAGGAATGGCTGGGCACTATGTACTGGATGAATATGGGGACAGGGATGTGAACGTTTCCATCCTCTACGTGGACAATGTTGACAATCAGGTAAGCTGCCATTTATCAATCACAGCACAGCCATCAGGGTTAATGGTCTGTGGATGCCGTTGTCAAGATCAAGAAAAGAGGATGATGGGGTGTTAATTGCACTGCAGGTAGCACATGAAAAAGTGGGGAGGATGATGCATTGGGGAAGCGATGAGGTGCAGGAATAGAGGAATGAGCATTCTCAAGTCTGATATGACTGAGCTACTGTGAAATGGTTTCGCCGGTACTGAAATCGATATTCAGTAAAACCCAGGGATCAGACTCTCGTAAAGCAAGAGACACGACACAGTTTGTGTCCCTTCTGATTGTGATCTTTAAGGAGCTGTACCACACTGGAGGGGGTGGAGTCTCTTGATAAATTTTACCGACCAAATGGGGCACCTCGAAAGGGAGGCACTTTTAGGTCTTTTAGGTTAAAGGGACGGGGGGTCAGCGGCCCCCACCCCCTGCATGTCCCTGTCCTCCATCCCTCTCTTAAGATGTGACCTGTTCTTCCTACAGTACAAGCTTCTGTTTGAGTTTGACACGTCCACCAACGTGACCACAGTCGTCAATGAGAAGCCTTGTTGCTTCCTGTGGGCTGATGGCGGACTCCCGGATGACCGTCCCCCAGTAAACGGTAACAGTGCGTACCAGTCTTACGTCATCTTCCATTGTCGAAGACCAGTTCCAATACTAAGAACAGAAATGCAGAGGAGGGTAAAAATTCCCCGGATGTCGTTTTTGCCCCAGATATCAAGGATACATGTGTTGCATCATCACCAAACAAGACAAATTCGCATGATTCATTGCACCCCAAGTTTATTCTTGGGAGGCAGGTTAGCAAGCAATTTCCCTTTGGGATTAATAAAGTTCTTTGAATCTTGAATCTTGAATCTTGAAGACTGCTTTTGCCAAGACCTCAAGTACGATCTTGCATTCTTTGTATTGAGAAACATCTTCTGTTTCATGAGGTAGTATGGTATAGATTAGAAATAGGTTATGAACGTATCTATCATAAATTCCTAACTTGGGTAGAGCACATTGTTCCTGATTCCTCTAGAGCTTAACATCGTAGTCCTCATCCTGGGGATCGTCTTGCTGGTGATGTCAGCCATCGCTTTCGTGTTCTACAGGTAACTGTGCCCTCTAACCTCACACTGCGCTTACGATTAGATCCCATCCTTTAAGATTTCCTTTCTGACTCCTTCTATACCCCATACCGCTGCTGACCGGTAGACAGCTCATCCGCAGCTCATTGCTGTGATAAAATCTTTCGGGCTGTAGGCAAAACAAAAGAGCACGTGAGATCAAGAAGAGGTGGTCCCATATCGAGTCCGGCCTCATTTTTCCCGTGGATGGGAAAGAGCACAGCCTAGTCTCCTTGAAGGTGAGGCCTTCCCTGTCCACCCCACATCCCAGCCAAGCAGGGCTGAGCAGGGCAAAGACAAGCTCCTCTCACCCTACTCCTCTCTTCCAGCTTGTCGTGGATTACTCACTTTCATCCCTGGTCCATGTAGCTCATGTTTTGCTTCCAAATATATTTTTATCCTGTTGTATGTGGTGGTACATTTTCAACACAAATGATAATTAAGTTCGTGCAACATCAGATGTGGATAGTTCAGAAAGTACAAATGCAAACCAAGATTTTGTTTCTACCAACCAGTTGAGTACTTTGTCACTATGACTCTTTATACGCAACTGGTTGTTTGAAACAAAATTTTGGTCTGGATTTTTACTTTCTGGACCTGAACTATCCACTTCTGATACTTATCCATATTGTACAGAATTAATTTTGGTGTGTCACAGAAATGTGGGATTAGGGGTCCCCTGGAGGACTGTTTTAATAATAATTCTGTTGTTCTGTTGTTTTCTTTAAATGAATCCCACTCTATTTCTTGCGTAACAGATTGATGAAGACCACAGGAAAGAGAGCACTGAGAGAATGCATGTGGCTCGCTATGACAAAAAGGTCCTGTTACATGGTTCGGCATGTAGTCCGCAACCATTTTCCTCTGGCTTCCTCATCTTTGTCTTGCTCTGAAGGAATCGTGATAAAATAAGGCAGTTTGGTGAGAGACGCATAACAAAGCTTGTATCCTTTCAGATTGTGATCCTTAAAGAGCTCTACCACACAGACGGCTATTTTAGCGAGACCCAGAGGATCGAGCTCAATGCGGTAAAGCTCAACGGCCAATCCCTTCTAGTCCCCCATCTGTATGTTACTCTGTCCTTTTTGCAGCCGACCTCAACACGGGACTTTCAAGACCTCACAAGTAGATCAACACGGGGATTCATTTTCTTAGCATAACCTGGATATTATAGGCCGTAATATTTTAGCTACGACACTCACAGGTTCAACAGTAGGGCCTCATGTAACATGTCCATGTTTTCATTTGCTGGACTACCTACCAATCAAGTCACATGACCACCAATGTTGGCCCGCCTACTTGTGCCAGTCTTGCTGTCCTGCCCCCCCTTAGCCCCCCCCCCTTCTCGTTCCTCAGCTGCTACACATCGACTACTACAACTTGACGAAGTTCTATGGCACGGTCAAATTCGAGCACGGCGTCTTTGGGGTATTCGAGTACTGCGAACGGGGATCCCTGAGGGTAGGAATGGAACAGTACCCGGCTGGACTGTCCCTGATGGATGGCCTGTCATTTGGGTTTACCCAGTGACTGAGTATATGGCCGTATTTACAGCTAGCATGCTAATAAAAGCTCTTCCCCTCACAAAACCACAGCTCTGTTCCATGTACCTTTCCTGCTCGCAGTATGTACTGGATGATAAAATCTCCTACCCAGATGACACCTTTATGGACTTGGAGTTCAAGACTTCGGTCATGTATGACATTGCCAAGGTACTGTATGAGCAGAAGGTATGTGTCTGTACACAGGAAATGAGTGTAATTACAGGGGAAAATTTAATCTGAGATTCAACACATGGAAGTAAATCAGCTGCAGTGAGTAGGTGACATGCAGGCTGGGGACCATTCCAACACGTGAAAAAATGCGTAAACCAGCCTGATTTACGTAACTTTTACACCAATCCGATGCGTCCTTGTATACTTAAGTGCAGGGACTTAGTTCCTCAAGAGGAATAATCTCTAGGTTATCAGGTCATGTCTGTAGCCAGTGTCTCACTTAGGTTGTCATCCACGGTGACCCGTGCAGGGCATGTCTTACCTCCACTCCAGCAGCATCAGTGTCCACGGGCGCCTGAAGTCCACCAACTGTGTGGTGGACAACCGCATGGTGGTGAAGATCACCGACTTCGGCTGTAACACCATCCTGGTCCCGGGAAAAGGCAAGACCTGACCTACTCTCATAAAAAGTCATTAATAAGCAGTAATAAACCCCACTGCTGTCATAAAGCAGAGACGGTGTGAAGCATTGTGAATTAGGACTCCACACCTGTGATGGGAAGGTCACTAGTTCAAATCCTGTGGCTTGCAGAGTGAACATATGTCATTTGGGCCCTTGAGTGAGGCCCAAAGATCCCAAACTGTGGTCCAGGGGTGCCAGATAAGTGGTTGACACTATACTATAACCCTAAAGTCTTTGTCACTCTGTCTTTTATAGGAGAATAAGATATATGAAGACCTGTACAAAAGGCAATAAACAAAATATAAAATATCATTATCAATTGAAAGTGAGTGATTGGAAGCACAACATGACTTTTATTTTTCACTCTACCACACAAGAAGATACCATAATCTAAACCTTTGTGACTGGAGCTGTGGGTTTTTTATCTTGCAGATGATTTGATTATTTAGATAATGCTACACTTGTAGGCCTGTTTTGCACACTGAGTTTGTTTCACTAATATATTTATACCTTTATGTCCTGTCGAACTTGCCGTTTTTGTCTGTTTCCCACAACTTCCTTGGCATTGGATTTTTCCATATCAATGATACCTGTGATTTTCCCTGCTCACCCTGGTTCCTCACCCCTCGCACATTCTCCTGTTCCCTCGTCAGACCTGTGCACGGCGCCGGAGCACCTGCGCACGCGGGGCGTCTCCCAGAAGGGTGACGTGTACAGCTACGCCATCATCGCACATGAGATCATGCTGAGGAAGGCCCCCTTCTACACCAGGGCCTGCTCCGACACTGCAGGTAAGGCCCAGATAATGCACACTAAATTAAGAGAGTATAGTGCTCTGTCAAAATGAAAGCAAAGGAGTATAGTGCTCTGTCAAAACGAGAGCAAAGGAGTATAGCGCTCTTTCATAATGATAGCAAAGGAGTATAGTGCTCTGTCAAAAGCAGAGCAAAGTAGTATAGTATTCAGTGAAAATGAAACCAAAGGAGCATAGTGCTCTGTCAAAATGATAGCAAAGGAGTATAGTGCTCTGTCAAAAGGAGAGCAAAGGAGTATAGTGTTCTGTCAAAATGATAGCAAAGGAGTATAGTGTTCTGTCAAAAGCAGAGCAAAGTAGTATAGTATTCGGTCAAAATGATAGCAAAGGAGTATAGTGCTCTGTCAAAATGATAGCAAAGGAGTATAGTGCTCTGTCAGAAGGAGAGCAAAGGAGTACAGCGCCCTGTTATAATGAATTGGGTGACTGGAGGTCATTTTTTTATATGTCTCTTTCTTTAGAGAAGCTGTTCAGAGTGGAGAACCCCACACCCACATGCCTCTTCAGACCTGACATCGGCTTTCAGGGGCAGGGAGAGGCAGAACAGGAGGTACGGCCGCTCCAGCTGACCATCTCCTCGGTCGTCCCACCATGTGCCCGAATTGGTCCAAGGGCATCACCCCTCCATCTGTGTGTCCCGACGCTCACAGCTGCAGGGACTCATTAAGAACAGCTGGGATGAGGACCCAGAGAAAAGACCGGACTTCAAGAAGATTGAGAGCTCCCTGAGCAAGATTATCAGGTGAGTGTAAAAGCTTATCAGTGTGTGACCACAGCTTTTTAAACTGGGAAAAGTCAGACACAATTGCCACATCTGAAGGAAATTATTCTTTATTTGCCATTTGCACAAGTATGAGTACATTGAAATGCTTCTTCCATTGCTGTTGGAGCATTTCAGGGAGGTAAGATTCTTGCAGATGGGCCCAATAGAGATTGCTCTGCTAAGGCAAGGGCTTGAACCAGCAACCTTCTGATTACAGGTCAAAAGATTTAGCTCATTGAGCCACACAGCACCTCATGTCTCAGACTCACAGATCACAAAGAGAATAAACAAATATGCGTTTGTGGGGTCTGTAACTCTGCAGTAACCTCCATGACCGTGCCAATGAAAGCTACATGGACAACCTGATCCGGCGGCTGCAGATGTACTCCCGCAACCTGGAGCACCTGGTGGAGGAGCGGACGGCACTCTACAAGGCGGAGAGGGACCGTGCCGACCGCCTCAATGTCATGCTGCTGCCTGCGTGAGTGTGTGTGAGGCAGGGGCACTTAACGCTGAAATGACATTTAAATCTGAAGCTGGTTTTTAGAAAACACTCCCAGTGTCACCCAATCCCAGGCCACCAGGAAGCTTTTACAATCTGAGTAGAGAAGATAGGGCCAGCTGCCTTTAGTTTGTGTTATTCAGAGAGACAGAAAGGACTAAGGTGAAGGCCATTATCCATTAGTAACGTGACATGACCCTCATGTGACCCCAACCTACCACCC
The DNA here is from genome assembly GCA_025773925.1 of Cryptomyrus ogoouensis. Classification (NCBI taxonomy): domain Eukaryota; kingdom Metazoa; phylum Chordata; class Actinopteri; order Osteoglossiformes; family Mormyridae; genus Cryptomyrus; species Cryptomyrus ogoouensis. Next base: position 916,134 of record JAOYFF010000046.1, read on the forward strand.
GCAGTCCCGTAGTGCGGTCCCTGAAGGAGACGGGCCACGTGGAACCAGAGCTCTTCGAGGAGGTGACCATCTACTTCAGTGACATAGTGGGCTTCACCACGCTCTGCCAATACAGCACGCCCATGGAGGTGGTGGACATGCTCAACGACATCTACAGGAACTTCGATAGCATCCTCGACAACCACGATGTTTACAAGGTATGAAGGGTGGCGCCATTTTGGGAAGGAACACTATGTCACATCCATTTGGAGACCTTCTATTGTCCTTCCACATCAGGTAGAGACCATTGGCGATGCCTACATGGCGGCATCAGGGCTTCCACGCAGGAACGGGAACAGGCATGCCGTGGACATCTCCCGCATGGCTCTGGATATCCTGTCCTTCCTGGGCAGCTTCAAGTTACGCCACATACCCAGCTTGCCTGTATGGATGCGCATCGGGGTCCACTCAGGTACAAGACACCAGATCACACCCACTTCAGGGTCCACTCAGGTATAAGAAACCAAGCCACACCCACTTCAGGGCCCACTCAGGTACAAGACACCAGGCCCCACCCACTTCAGGGTCAACTGAAAAGGAATATTAAAGCCTTGTTAATTTTTAGTAATTAGTCGACCCTTCCTCATCGTAGGGGTTAGGGCCGCAGGCCCCCCCCCCCAAAGCAAAAAGACACGAGAAACTTGTGATACAAAGATCACTGCAATACATCACGTGAGAGGCCACCGTAAACGTGCTTGGCGTTGTCCAAACCACCATTGTGTATTTTATGCATTTATAAATTACGAAACTTTTTGTCTGCTGGCCCTCACGTGCCAGGGTGGACTGTTCACAAATCAGGATGTTATTTGTATGCTAAAGGAAACGTTCATCGAATCATCGAATGGGGCTGTCCTGTTATAGACCCTGTGTGACCCTGTGTGACCCTGTGTGACCCTGTGCTTGTTACATCTGTTTCTTCGTAAAGGTCCCTGCGCTGCTGGAGTGGTGGGTGTGAAAATGCCGCGTTACTGCCTGTTTGGAGACACCGTTAACACCGCCTCCCGGATGGAGTCCACGGGCCTCCGTAAGGTCCAGCTCCCGGGACATACACACACACATGTGTTGAAGCTACGGAAATTATGCATAAATACGCACCTGAGCAGTAATATGCTGAACTCCTCTTCTGGTGCTTCCCAGCTCTGCGAATCCACATCAGTCAGCCCACTATTGAAATCCTCCAGAGGACAGACTGCAAGTTTGAGTACGAGATGAGAGGGGAGATCTACCTTAAAGTAAGCAAGCCGGACATCAGTGGTTTCTCCATCGACCTAGATTTTGTTCATTTTGGAGATGCGAACTGAAAATCTGTTTAATTTCAACAACCCCCCAGAGGTGGAAAGTTCAGGTCCAGAAAGTAAAAATCTAGACCAAGACTTTGTTTCAACCAACCAGTTGAGTATAAAGAGTCACAGTCTTTATATCTCACAGAGTTACTGCTTGGTTGAAACAAAATATTGGTTGATATTTGTACTTTCTGGACCTGAACTTTCTACCTCTGCAACCCTCAGATGTTGTTTCTGTGGCAGGTCGGAAAAACAATTCACTAAACTGCAATGGAAATAGAATTTGCAAATTAGTAGATAGTACAACATAAGATAAAATGATATTTAGTTCTTTTAAAGCTACTAATTTGCGGAAACCCCACTTTGTGCTGAAGTACGAGGCTTGGATCTTAATCGCATAGAATGACTCGTGGCATTTATCCTTCGCATGGCATCGATTAAGGGAAACACATGCTATTCGCAATTTAACTTTGTTGAGTTATCTGTGTTTGGTTCTATCTACCATATCCTATGTGTCAGATGTGTAAAATTTCCATCCATTCTCTATAACCGCATGTCCTATTTATGGTCATGGGGGATCCGGAGCTTGTCCCAGAACCTATGGGCACAAGGCAGGGACTAACCCAGGATGGGGTGCCAACCCATTGCAGGGCACACTCACACACCTCACACACCTACGGGCAATTTGGCAACACAAGTTAGCCTCAGCATGTTTGGGTGGAAACTGGAGTACCCAGAGGAAACTCCACGATGACACGCAAACTCCACAGACACATGGAATCCTGGTGGAGACTCAGAAGTGGGTGGCAACAATGCTGTGTATGACTGTGCCACCCCTGTGTAACCTTTTATGTGTAAAATGTTGTTGTACATTATAATCAAACCTGCTCTGAAAATACACTGGGTCACAGAGGGTAGCGTTGGGAATCTGTCAGAAGAGCATTGACATGGTCAGAGTTCTCTGGCCTGTTTGAGTTACCAGAGGACCCCCTACTGTTTCTACAATGTTGTAGGTGTGAACCGGAAAGGTGGGGGGGCAATGGTGAAATCTATCGACTGTTTATTAAATACTGTTAGTTGAAGCACCTTGAGGCCCCAGGGCTTCAGCCTGGGAAAGCCTGTGCATTAAAGCGGCCCTGGAAACCGTGACTCAAATGTGATGTGAATGAAATTAAAGGTCCTCGAGCTAACCAGAGAGCCGTGGGTCTCCATGTGTGTTCCAGGGTAAAGGCACTGAGACGACCTACTGGCTGACGGGCATCACTGGGGAGGTGTATAACCTGCCCACCCCCCCCACGGCGTGAGTTCCAACCAGCTGAGCCCTCGGCGCCATCATTCGCTGTCCAGTGTCACGTTCTCACGTCGACCATTTTAGAGGCTGGCTTTCTGCCCAGGGCGCGGCCAGAGTTACCGCGGCGACCGTAATCATAGCCGCTCTCCTCCTCCTGTCTCCACACAGGGAGAACTTCCAGAGACTGCAGGAGGACCTGGCAGGGATGATCAGGTCCACCCTGGAGAAGCGGGGGCGTACGGAGGGGCTGGACAGGAGTAACACCCTCTCCATCCGAGGGAGGAGGAGGAAGAGGGACGAAGGCCAGGCTGACTACCAACCGGAGTACCTTCACTTGCCCACACTCAATGATTTTACCACATACCTATAGCTCTGCTTGCAGGTGAAGAAGAAAGCGCCCTCTGCTGGTGTCACCTGAGATCAGCTCTGTGGTTCTCACAGACCATGAGTCTCCATTATTCTGGCAGTGACACTCCACTAAAACCACAAGAACCGACTAAGAACCAGGGCCAGAACCTGCGAGACAACTTGACAATATACTCAGTAATGTTGCCTCCCAATCATCTGCCTAGAGAGATGTCAATCTAACAAATTTAACCCATATATCCTATATTTATCTTGTAAAACCAGTTGTCCACAAAAAAGTATATGATCTTTATATATGTTTTTTCTTCTTCTAATACTATTGGTTTTTCCTTTGCAACTTTATTTTTGATTTTCCGGAGTTTTTTTCACTTATTTCACAGCACTTATTATTGATATCCTAATATTATATTTCATGTAGCTCTGATAGGTAATATGTTACTAAATGTTGTATTAAGGCATGCTTTGGCAATATCCATGCATTTGAAATGTGTGATAAAGTTGCTTTTTGCATAGCCTCATATGTGCTACTGTTATGTATCTTACGTTAAATACGGGAGGTCGTGTCCTAAATACGTTGGGTTCCTAAATGATTTCTCTTCAGATGTCGACATTAGAAGGATCGACTGCCAAGGTGAATGGAATTTACTTTATTACTACATCAAGGTAAATACAAAACTGTCAAAATGAAAAAGGCTGATGACTGAAGACTCACTGCGTTCTGTAAATAATATTTCTTAATTTATGCATTTTTGTGTAAGGCCTGTCTGTCTCTGGGTTACAGGAACAAAGACTGCCCAGAATGGTTCAAAGCCAGCTCTGCCAATCTAATGAAACAGTGTGTTTAATAAAAAATAAATCATACTAGCAAATCTAAGAAATAGATTTTAAAATGCACATATATTCAGATGAGAGCAGTAATAAAATTGGCTCTTGAACCCTTAGACTATCATTAGACAAATCTCATTTTCATGCTTACACACATATTTTAAAATAAATGCATTGCAGATCTCAGCAAGCAGGCCCAGAATTTAATGTAAAACTACGTATAAGTGTATCTATTCAGTCATCTACAAAATATCAGTGTCTAAAAAGGCCACAAATTTTAATGCCTCATAGGAGCAGAGGTGGTGAATGAGGAGGACCCAGATGCAGTCGGACCTAGCTTCATCTCTGGGATCTGGTTCTGGGATCCTCTCACTGCAAGGGCCACAGTTTGGTCAACACAAAGGCGGGAAAGCCCACGCACCATCCCCGAGCCACTCAGCATAGCAAACGGATGACAGAGGATTGCATGGTGCTCGGGAACCAAATCCATTTCCATTCAGATCAGCCCGGAACCGAACTGTCATCATAACCAGTTTTCCTAACTCACAATGCTGTGCACACCTAACAATCATGAACCATATGCAAAGACATGTGTGGCTAGAAGCCGGTCATGTGCGAAGGTAAGGCTCCCCTCTCAGCTTGCCTACTGCACCGTCTTGGTCGTCACCAGCGCGGCGTCCCCCAGCTCTGTGGCAGGAAGTGGGATCCCGTGCTCCTTCCTGCCATTGCACACGTGCGCGCTGCTTTCTCCCCGCTCGTCACACCTCGCCGCCTCCCTCCAGATGGAGTCCATTGGGTCCTGCCCCCCCGCGGGGCCTCCATTCTCGTATGGAAAGGCCGCTGGGGGCTCCTCTTCCTCCGCTGCCATCACAGGCCGGTCTCTTCCTGCCTCAGCATCTGCCTCACCTGGCCTCCCTGCCTCAACTGACACATCAAGCAGAGGAATCCTGCAGTTACTTGCACATCAATAACTCCGTAGGGGTTTTATTTATCCTTATATTACACTGGTCTGAGCTTACAGGATTTGGTCAGTCTCTGCTTATTTGCACAATCACTGACCAGATTTTCCAAGATGGAGGCTTGTTGTGTGCAGGGCAATGGTGAGTAAACACACATGCTTGTTTGTGTCTGGGGTGTATGCGTAAGTGTGTGCTCATATCAGCTGACACACGCTTTACCCTTACACCTCGCTTTAACCAGCGGATGTCGAGTCCCTTGAGAGCACCCCTGCCCCCCCACCACGTAAAAGCGGGAACAGAAACTTTATTTTGAGCGGTGGAAGGAGGGTTGTCACACTTCATTAGTACGATGCATCCCCTCCTCATTTTCCTTCACACTCCGCTGGTCAGAAATGTGCAGACAAACTGAGAAAGTGGTTGAACGAGAGCTGAAACCGGGCCGAGGCGGTCGCCACGGTTTCTGTGACACACGGAACACCCGGTGATGCACGTCGCCATGGCACCGCGAGCCCCGCCTACCTGCGCCGCGGACGGGCCTCCTCTCCCTCCTGAAGATCAGGCACCACAGCAGCAGAGCTAAAAGGGACACGCTTATGATGACCGCCACAGACACCCAGACGGGCTTGCTGACCATAGGGGTCTTTGAGCACAAGGCTACGGTATTCAGCTTGACGGCAGGGGGGTCTGGATGAAAACATTAACAACAATCACTACTAAAAATTATTAAATGCTCAAATTCAAATCGATACTTTTAAAAAAATCTTGCACATTAAATATTATAACATATGCTGTACTACAATCCCTAAACTCATATTTTTATGCTTAAATAACGTCCGACTAAAATAAATGACGTTAAGACCGTAACAAATGATTTTAAAGTATAATTTCAGATAAAGATGGGCCAGTTGGAATAATATTGAAACAGCCAAGAAAATCGCAGTAGTTTTAATGGTATTATATCTGAATGTATAACTGTCAGTAATTAGTCTACCTATTATCGCCCACACTCTCTCTCTCACACACACACACTATGATTATACCCATTTGTGCTTTTTAGAGGAAACCCACAGCGTCCATCACTCTGCTCCTCCCCTGGGACTCACCTGTCCCCTTCACAGGCACGCATTTATTGATCAGCTTGTCCCAGAAGCACCCCTTGTCCACTGCCATGGACGCTGAACTCTCCGTGGCCGTGTCTGCTGGGGAAGACAGTGTGTCCCTGGGAGCGACACGTGTCGTCGGGCTGCACTTGGCGGAGAGAAAGAGGGGAGGCGGGTGACAAAAAAAAGAGAACAACTTCAAGACATTTGACTTCCTCTGCAGCGTAGGAAAGAATGAATCACCGAGGTGGTCCCATGGGGCAGCCTGCCACCATACTACAGCCGGATTACACTAGAAGAATGATATAGCATATGTATCAGAAGATGATCGACCACACCTAAGGCTTAATGCACCATAAAAAAGGATTGCAGGGTGTCACCAGTACTTTCCAGTGACACCTAGGGAGGGGCAAGGGCGGAGGTGGGGGGGGCCAGGCCCTCTCCTCACCAGTAATCACTGTGTGTAAGAAATTGGGAGTAATGGTCTGGGTCTCATATAGGCTTATATATATTCATATAGGCTTATATATATTTCAAGCGTACAGGTACATGTGGATTATTTCTTCACAGATCACATCTTACAGCCCTATAAGACACTCAGACATACATGTATACAGATAATGCAGAGTAAAGTTAAATCAGGTAAAAAATTATTGTCATTTCAAAATATGCAGGCACACACTGAAATGAAATGGCGTTTGTCTGACACTTTAAAAATAGCTTTACACTAAAGAAGACTTAGGCACGTCATTAAATGGTGAATAAATAAATGAATAAATAAATATGCTGTACAAAGAAAAAAAAATAGAAAACGTGCAACTTTCAGCGCAGTACCATCCATTGTTCCGGCACCTCTGGAGAATATTTTTGGGGTGAAAGGCCTCACTTTAGGACCAGAGGCGCATCTTGTCAGCAGGCAGGGCAGGCAGCTGCTTGGGACCCCCAAGCCACTAGATGGCGAACGAGACCTGACACTTTAAACTACGGTAGTGGCAATTACGTTTTGAACGTTCATTCCTTTGAACTTTATCAGAGAATTTATTAA
>JAOYFF010000046.1:937269-947387 GCA_025773925.1 Cryptomyrus ogoouensis
TTGACGAAAGGATTGGCAAAATCTGCCAGACATTCTCTCCCTCCCCATCCACTACACTACACACCCAGGATTTCCCTCCCCCACACTGACCCAGTTTTCCAGTCTTACGCCTGATGAGATCATGAGTCATCTCATCTTCCAACCCTACCACCTGCCCACTGGATCCAATCCCTTCCACAACTCGTGTCTTAGTTTTTCACTGACCTGTATGGCTTTGCACAATGTCTTGTGTTGTTTCATCTTTTCTATTTCATCACATAATATTTTGTTACACTGTGGACCCTGAGCTGCGCAACTTCGTCTCTCTGTTTGGCTTATGCAATTACACATACAGTATCTTGGGTTCAAGGTTCCATAAGTTTCGTCTAGGTAGCACAATAGCCTAAAGTATGAAAGAATTATTAAATAGGTTATAAGTAATACCTGATTTTAGCGATGCGTTTACCATGGCCATCGTTCCCTTACCAACAGCTAAACTATGTGCACCATAAACTTCAAAAAAGCGACCTCTAGTGGAGTTTAGGTGATATTTCAAGGGATATGGTGGCTGGGTTTAAACAGAGGCTGAGGAAACTGAAATGGCGTAACCATGTAACTTGTTGCAGTTTAAACTCTGAACTGTAAGCTGAAGACAGGGCTGTTGCCTCCATTTGTTTAACAGTTAGTACTGTTACCATTTCGCAATATTACCTGTATGTGGGCCAAATGAAAACTTCTGGAGCAATCTCATTCTGCGCTATCAGAACACCACCCCAATACACCAAAGCCTTCCAGAGACTTTAACGCAAATACGCATATTTATTGTATAGTATTATGTCAAACAGGCAACAATATGAAGATCACCTTTTATTGCAGTTCCCAAAAAACATGCAAATACAAGACTAATGCAGTTGTTATCCATAAATACTTTTATTTTATACATCGATTTGAAATGTAACAATTCTTTAAATTTGCCCACCACTCTCATCACACTTCCGAAAAGCTTACAATATTAAAAAGTATGACAAATTTAAATAATGTAAACACAAATCACAAACAGTAAGTATTCAGCATGGTTTTTATTCTCACACGCTCAGCTGTGCACTGACGGAAATTTGATATGAGCAATCCCACACAAAAACTGTCACGTGAAAGAGAGATTAGGAATTTGGTGCAGAATTAATTCTTTCCATCAAAACTTCAATATATAAAACCTTTCCAGTCTGTTGGTCCTGGGTAAACAATAGTGCCTTGCAGGGCAACCCAGACTCACCCTTAGGAATGCACAGTCCAGTAGTGCAACTGGAAGAAAAAAAAGGTCAATCGGCTGTGGCAATTAGCCATTTTAAAAGTCAGCAAGCTGTTGTGGGGTATAGGTGCAGATTAAACAGCAGGGGGCAGTGCTGCTCCACTTGACCTAATGGCACCGCATAGTAAATGCCAAAGGGTCAGCAAGAACTGGATCAATCTCCACAACAAACCCCTGTAATTCAACCTCACCCTCATTTGAAATGTGCAGTAGTGATAGAATGTAAAATGCATATAATTTTATTCACAATCCTTGCAATTGCACTGTAATTGAATTGTATTTATTCTATGGTTTACATGAATAATTTATACATATTATATAATTCATCAATACCTGAGGCCTGCCACGCATGCTACAGTTGTAGTGTAATAAGTTTCCAGTTTAGTTAACTGCTTTACAAATCATTAAAAATAACCCTCCCTTTGTTTATTAATTAAAAAAACTGAAATTTCAGCACCAGCAATCAAAGTCCCTCAGCCATTTTAGAGTCCAAAAGGCATGAACTGGCCCTGCTAGAGGTGAACTAGGTGGTACCAGTGCAGATCGGCCCAGTTTCACAGACAGGCACACCGGACACCCAGCAGGGATGAAGGTGCCAAAAGGACGGCAAAGGGCCACAGATGAAACCAGCAGTGATGGACAAAATGAGGCTTCGTGATCCATTTGCTGTATTTTCTGACTCTACTAGATGGTGCTCTCTGTTAAAAAAAAGAGCACAAAACATGCCCAAAGCAAACCAACAGCACCATCTAGTGGGGTCAAAAAATACAGCAAATGGTTCACGAAGCCTCATTTTGTCCATCACTAAAAACCAGGATGGAGGAAAAACATGGAGAGCTGGTGTGCAACTTCACATCTCATTCATATAGTAGCGCTGTAGAGGAAAAGGCACCTGACACCTGACTGATGAAAGTCCCAGCATCCCACAAACCTTATAGCAAACATCCCACTGTACAGAGCGTAAATGTGTAAAGATGCGCAAGACAAGGATAGGAGGGAAAAAAAAGAAAAAAAATTGATTGACTGAGCTGTTCTTTCTTCCGTTTACGCAGGTATGTCTGTGAGATCACCAGAGCAATGTGGTCAAGAGGTAGTTTAGACTCAGGAAATGTGGTGATAGCCTCATCCGTATTCTGACTGGACGGAAACGTTCAGTGATTTAATCAACGTACTGATGCATTTGATAAGGGGGAAAACAATATTTACAACAAGTGAAATATATTCGGTGAATTTTGTAAGATACACACTCACTAATCTTGGAGGCAGTAATCACTTCTAGTTACATGACTGGACCCCTAAACAGCAGATGTACCCATTGCGTCTGATAACTTTGCAGAACTGCCCTAACATTCCTGGAATCTTCACTACAGCTGCCCAGCTCAAGATATTGCTGAATATGTACAAAAATACTTCATTTCAGGTGACTACTTTAAATTAGGGCTGGTAATACTTTACCTAGATAATAAGTTCTATTATTCATCGTCAATGAGCTTCTCAGCTCCATTCTCTGCCTGACAGGCAGATCCGCTCCCCTCCTCACCAGCCTTTCCTCCTCCCCCCCCTTCTTCCTCCTCATCCTCATCACCGTAGGAGGAGGCCTGGCTGCCGTAGTTGATTGTGGTGCGAGAGAGGTCCACTTCGATGGGGAACACGTCAGCCTCCTTCAGCACTGCGTAGCACTCGTCGTAGTAGCGGGACATGCCCGAGACAAACCGCTGCAGCTGGAACACGATGTCCTGGACTGTACGGGGCAGCGGATAACAAAGGAACGTTACTTCAAAGTGACAGCAGAGGGCGACAAATAGGAAAGACATTTTAAGCCACTGAAAACCAGTTTGAGACAGACAATAAAATGCTGACCGTGTTTCTGGTCCAGCAGCTCCAGCTTCTCCAGTACATCCTTCCTCATCTTGGCAAAGCGGGCCCGTGCCTCCTGGCGGCAGCGCAGGACGAGTCGGTACTCGTAGTTGCCTGTGCTGACGCGGTACAGCGGCTCACCCAATGCCTAGAGAATCCCAACACACACAGAGAAACATCTAAGCTCCCTTCAGAACTGTAAACCTTCATTCAGCTGCTTTTTTTGCTCCAGCTCCCACCATAAAACCTCTACTTTACTTTCAGCAAGATACACCCATCTGCCTTGTGACGTCACCTCAACTCAATCCTTTAGCAGGAGGTTTGTGGGAGCTTTACTTACACTGAAAAGTTTCTGAGGGCAGAAAGAAAAACGATTGGTTCAGAGAGATAACCAATCCTGGTCCTGTCTCCTCTAGTTGCTTGGACCCACCTCCTCTACAATTTGATTGGTAATTTCTCTGAACCAATCATTTTTCTTTCTGCCCTCAGAACATGTTTGTATAAGTAAAACTCCCATGAACTTTAGAGGAACCACAGCTGACAGCTATCCACCTTTCTTGTTACTTCCGATTAAAAACCAGAACAAAAGTTACTCACGATGCAGCTGTACTCCTCATCATCCATCTCCTTCACCTTCAAGCAGTACGACTGAAAGGCAGGCAAAACATTAACCACCACAAGGCAAAAGCACAGGACACCGACATGCCAGTACATTCTGTAAGGGAGTAACAGGCAAATCCAAGCAAAGAGGGTCAGGAGAGACCGGCTCTCACCAAGTACTCAAACTTCACGTCGAGGTACTTCCGAATAGTCAACTTGGTATCTGGAATGGCCTTATGCAGGTAAGTGTTCAGGTCATGAAGCATCTGGCACAAAGCGAAAAAGAATGGTGGCTCTAATAAATATTTACACGTATACATTACTAGTCAAAAGCTGGGATGCTTTTCCAGCTGTCCTGGAGGAGGTCCCATATAAGCTGAGCACTCATTGGCTGCTAGTCTTTCACTCTCTGGTCAAACTCCTCCAAAATCATATCTACTGTGTTTAGGTCAGGTGACCTGGTTATGTGAGGCAACACTATCACTCTGCTTTGTAGGCGGCTTGGTGTGTCCAAACTTTTGATTAGTATAGTGTGAATCAGAGTGAATGTGTAAACAAATCCTGATGCCCTCACCGGTTTGACGGTCTTAAGCAGACGGATGCCAAACTTCTCGATGCTGCGGTGGGCCTCAGCGAACTTAACAAAGGCCTCGCTGGCCGCGGCCTGGGGTTCCCGCACTCCGATGACGGAGAAAACATCACCAAAAGCTGCCAGGCACAGGGCAGGGCAGGGGAGGGGAGCGGGGCACATGTGTGTGTGGGAATGTCAAACACATGAGGCAGACTGCACCAACACAAGCAGGTGGGAGCGGCTTTTGCCATGGCCGCGGCACGAATGCGGGATACCTCTGTGAGTCTGCGACAGTTCGAAGAACGCCCTGAGCAGTCGTTTGGTGTGCTCCATGAGGCCTAAGGCAAGACACACGACAGCAACTGTCACAGCCTCTGCTTCATTTTCACCACATAATAATCTTATTCACCTTAATTCTTCTTAATCTATTTTTGTTTCTGGTAATTGTATGCTCAGATGCTTTGGCAGGACAATAACTGTTTTGTTTGTAGCACCAAAGCACTGAATTGACAAAGACAAGCATTTGAGCCTGGCGACAGCTCAGTGAGCATGAATGCAGCTCACAGGAAGCGGCTACCTTTGTAAAGCTCCGCCGTCTTCTCCAACTCCTCCAGCCTCTTCACCAGTCCGTCTGCAATCAGACCACAGGTGTGTCACCACTGCACAGAGAAGCCTAGCACACAGGCCTCCACACATTCCGTACGAAAAGGCAGCGTTTCCCAATCCGGTCCTTGGAAACCCACAGATGGTTCACATTTTTGCTGCCAGACAGCTGGGAGGGAAATCACCCAGCTCACCGTTGCAGAGAATGGCACGGCTCAGCCCCAGGGCATCGGCCGTGCCTGAGCTCATGTTCTCCACCAGCCGATGCTTCACCTTCTTCAGAACTGAAACACAAACCGCACTGATGTCAGACACAGGAGACACAACATGCGGACGACCTGGCCGCACTGCCGTGAACCTCAGCAGTCACAATCCCCCAAGTCTCATTGCTGCCTTCGCCTGCTTAGCGATCTCCCTCCTTCTCCCTTACTGCACACAGTACCTCCGTCCCTTACTGCACACAGTACCTCCGTCCCTTACTCCACACAGTACCTCCGTCCCTTACTCCACACAGTACCTATGTCCAGTGATTTTCCCTGCTTGGGGTCAGCCTGCAGTTTGTTGTAATGAATGGTTGCTTCTCCCTGTTTAGAAAATAGAGAGAAGTGGGAATAAAGAATTAGCTTAACAAAAGATAAGCGCGTGGAAATGTGAAAAACTGAAGCTAATTATAAATCCAGCAGTATTTCAAACTGCCAAGGCAAACCATGGACTTTGAAGGACCAGCGGCCCATCCAGGGCCAACCTGGGATCAGATCCAGGCCCCTCTGTGACCCTGTACTGATTTAGTGGTTAAAACATGCATGGAAGGAAATCCTTTAAAAATGTGCAAGGCAGGCAATACTAGCAGAGACACTTCTTCTGACAGCAACCAACAAACCCATTTATCCACTGGTGCCTGGAAAAACAAACACACCAGGCCAGCACTTGGACAGGGACTCGGAACAAAGGGACGACAAGACAACACTTCTAATGGACACGTGGGCATGTCACATGACACAAGGACAAAGCCTCCCGCTTGGCTGCAGGCCACTACAGCTGCAAAAGGGAAACATCCTATTTCCAGCAACTGCATGACTAAAGCAGCACGCTGCATCCACCTGTGAGTAGCTGTACCCCACCTTTCATGATTATTGTAGTTTTCTTATTGATAGGTATACCTGCATAAATGAGTGCTGACATTTTATAAAGTGCATCTGTTATAATTACAGTATAATTATACTGACAATTTCAGTGATAGTGAATATTTGAACTGAACAGTTAATGTTCAAATACACCCTCTTTACAGTATTTAAATTTATTAAAATAAACAAAAGAAATCCATGGCCGTGTATTTAGAACGTCTCTAGGATCACATATCCATTTACTCACTGATGCATTTAAAGCCATACGAGCATCATATCTTAGATATAAAGCTATAAAAGAACAGCAGAATATCTGCCAGTGTCCATTCACTCCCTGCAGCTCCAAGCCCACCTGCACAGCCTGGATCATCTTAGCCACCTCCACCTTGGTCTTGCCCTTGACGGGTTTTCCATTCACCCCGGTGATCTCATCTCCGGCTGCCAGGGTCCCGTCCAGCGCGGCCGGCGTGTTGTCAAACACCTGGAAGGGAACGAGGAACAGCTGAAGGCTGATGTGGTAGCAGGTGTCATTACGCAGAGGTAAGGAAGCAGCGACGGGGACTAAACCCGACAAAAACCTGCAAGTACAAATTTACAGTCTCTATCACAAATACAACAAAGCATTTAATCATTCATGGGACATCAGCCCTTGAACAAATGGGACACATCAGAAGATCTGTACTTACACAGATATATGCATTCACTCATCCATACACACGCAGCAGAAAAACATCCCCTCCACAAGGTAAAGTCATCATAAGGTTCTCGTACCTGTACTATGTAGAGACAGGGGCAGTACTGGGCTCCCCCTCCAATGCTGATGCCTATGAGGTTCTGTGCATCCTTCTTTAAGGTCACAGTGCCGGGGACAGTCGGGATCCCTCTATGGGGGACAAACCTTGACTTTACCTCTAGTCTCAATTTTTGAAAGGTAAAAGTAAATTAAAATTGCTTGTTCTTTTACTTACAGAAAAAAAGGTAAAAATGTGTACCTTTGCTTGTCACTGAGGCTGTACCTTTGTAATTGTACCTTTTAAGGTACAGAATTAGACTCTGGGGAATATCCCAAAGGTATAAACAGCATTAATGTACCATCAGTGGTACAGAAATGTTAATCAGAGTCCATATCTGTACCTTAAAAGGTACATTTATCTACAGCTAAGGGTACAATTGGCTGATCCTTGAGGGTACAGCACCAGGAACAAGCAAATGTAGAAATTTTTACTAATTTTTCTGAGTGTGTATATACTGGCTGAGGCAGCTTCCAAATAGTATTTTATAGTACTACAATTGCCACGTAAGAATATAGGAAAACATTCTTATTGAATTTATGGTGTTTCAACAATTGGCAAAATTTTATAACATTACAGAAAATAGACTGATAACAAAATTGCTAATTCGGGAGGTGATCTGTCAGTATTAGTTAAAAAACTTACAGCTTGTCTTCCTCCAGCTCATAGTCCATGTCTGTGAACATCGCGAAAGTTTATAAGCGTCTCCGGCGTTGGTATCCTGGCTGCCAGCGAAAAAAAGTGTAAGGTAATATAAAAGGCATATGGCGCAGCATTTGCAGAGAATGCAATAACCATTCATCTGTACATTCGCAGGCTAACATTAAGTGCCGCGTATGCTAATAACTTGTTAATAAGACGAACACCAGCAGCAATATCAGTTTCGACTGGGCACCGCTTATCTGGGGTGTTCATGCAGCCACCACCGTCACAGCTGGTGTCACATGTACTGCTGCTAGCTGCCTGGTTTTCACAGCGAGAACAAAATATTCCAACAGCTACGACAGGCAAGCACAGCACATTATTAAATTAACGCCAGACTTCATTAATAAATAGAGAATTAGGTGCACTGCTCACACAAACGAAACACTACCGGTTTGAAAGGCCGATTTTGCCAGCCGCACATTTAAAAACATTCAGAGATGGACCCACCTTTGAGGCTAATTAGCAGGGTAGCTATTTCAGACACCGCCGATGCTGACAGTTTCACGGGGAAATAAAGGAACCATACGTTTTTCATGTGCTATTTACAAGATAAACACGCCACAACTATTATTCACATTTTTATTCTCATGTAAGCGGATACCAGTGGTAGGTTACTGTTTGTTTAATATCGTCACTTCCGACAATTAACCGGAAATGTGTCTTATTCGGTGTTGCCGTATAAATAATGCATGAGCCGTGGGTAAGTATTAATCAGTTCCACCGCAAATGATGAACAGTTTTTGAACAGAATGTTATTAAGTGGGGGGAACTCAAGAGCATAGTCCGCTATAAAGTAATCTTATCTTAAAATAGTGAGTGCTTAACATATATTAGTATTATGGTAGAGAGATTTTAGCTAACCAGTGTAGTTTGTCTACTCATATAGAATACCTAGGTGACGTTAGTCTTTTATTAATAGAAATGAATTGTTTACATTATGTTTGCATTAAGTCTAAATAGGAAAAATATACATTTAGTTATAAAAGGATATAGGCTTCCACTTCTGCTTTTTAAGGCAAAATGTTTATTGCTCTTATATTTAAATTCTTACAATATAACAATTGGTAATCATTTACAAAGGGTTTAGTTGGTTGTATTTTGAAAACAGTCATTTCAGTTTGTTTTCAGTCTGTTAAGGCGCGATATCTGCACCATAGATTGTAAAAGCAGGAATTTGCTGTACATTTCAGAGGGCTGCTGCTGTTTGTGAATTCAGTGTTAAACCCCAGACCTCCAGTCGGCTTGTCTGACATCATGACCGTAAGCTGTATTATGCGCTCAGTGATCTTTACCTTCTGTTTCATACAACAAACAACTTTAATAGATATATTGTCAAAATATACTCGTGTTATATGGATGACGGGCTCATTCTTCTTTAAGTTACACAAACATAATAGCTTATTATACTATACTATTATACTACACTATATTACACTGTCCTTCTGATCAACCTGGGGGTGGCTGCATAACCTTATGTTCAGGTGAAAGGTCACTTCAGACTGACCTCCTTCAAGATCTGTTAAATGGTCTGCTGTAGGATGAGATTAACTCTGCACAGAATGCACGGTAACACCAAACACTTAGGAATGAAGGTTTTCATTGTCAAAAGCAATTTATTGATTACATTTAATAAGCTAAACATTGTAAAATGTTGATTTTTCTTGAAAATGAAATTAAAACTAGCTGAAATACTGATTATCGATTAAAATACTAATAAAGACGTGATTTTTTTTGTTTGATATTATATTTCTGTGGTTATGAAAGGAAAATGTTAGGGAACAGTTTTGTATACTTAACCCAGAGCAGAGTCTATGGGGTTGAAACAAAGTTGGAAAAAGCACATATTATACAAATTGGCACAGAATTTAATTGGGGGTCTGTTAAATGTTGTCAATAGATGGCGCCCTTGCTTTTTATGTTGTATAAGTTCCACGTGTGGCTCTTCTTTTTTGAGTTGTACTATGAAAGTGAAAGACACGGTTGATGGTGGTGCATTATGTTAAGACAATTATTAGATGATTATTAGGGAATAATAGAGATACTGTTTGACAGTCTGTTGAGTTGCTCTGAATGAAACACACCCAGGAAAAGGGTTAAAGAAATTGTGGATTCATCCTTCGTGAGTTGGAAGAGCTGCGCGTCTAATTGCTCAACAGAGCCTAATATCTCTCAGTGGCTGCGTCCCTGCTACCCAATGCACTTAAAACTGCTGCTACTGTACGTACCAGTGCAGTAGGCTTGTTTTTACAGCACGTCGAATGTTTATCAGAACATACATAAAGCCATAAAACTATACCGCGGTGAAGTTGGTTTTATGTTCGATATTCGCCACATTTACTCAAATTACTGACATCTAAACTGCAATATCTTCGGGATCATGACGGCAATTCTTTTCAGATTAGGCTGATGTTGAAAGAGAGCTAGTGGCATGTCCTCCAGCCCGTGACCAGGCATATGGGACACTTTTAGTGCGCCTGAGTAATGTGCCTTGCTAATCTGCATCTCTGATTTACATGACTCACCTACACGAGCGAGGTGTGGACCTGGCAGAGTCCGAGATCTTCACCTGGACCGGATTC